>JARACY010004618.1:0-25962 GCA_029255725.1 Scrobipalpa atriplicella | reverse complement strand
CAAAAAGTTGCAAAGCGGATTAACCAAGTCTCGTTAGGTCGCTCCGGTCACTGATCAAAACAAACTAAATAGACTTAATCTAAGGAAATCTACTGAAATCTACGGAAATCTACTGACCGGAAATATGAAGCAGCGAACTTTCTTGAAGTGTCCTTCATTAAGTCTATTACGAACTGGATTATCATAAGAATTGAATATAAATTCCTTAGATTAGCATAGATTCCCAGACTCATCTATACTATAATATAGCTCTTCTTGTATTTTTTTTTATAGATTTCTTTCCTGGAGATAGACGTAGATAAGATGGCCAGTTGTTGTTGCAATGAAATAAAAATAAATGATCTTTGATAACTTTTCACTTGAAAGGCCAATCTGAAATACCGTTTTCAAAAGTAAAAACGCTATATTTAGGCCGTTGCTAGGATGTACTTTTTAAATACCTTGATTTTCAGACCAAATGTTATAAATAAAACAGGTGTATAAGATCTGTCCTGCGTGTAGGACGAACACTGGTAGGTTGGTGAATAAAACAGCAACACTAAACAGCACGGGCGGGTTGTATAAATAAAATATCCAGTTTTCTCCAAGTAAAGTTCAGTATGATAAATGAAACGTAAAGGATACATACTTAAGCTCAGTGTCTATTTTCCTAAACTCAAACACACCAGCAGCGCAATGCCACCAAAAAACAACTAACACTTCTCGTATACGGGCACAGTTGAAAAGCCAAACTGTACGATTTAGCCGCGCTATCCACAGAGCATCCAGAAAGCATTCCTGAGAGCTATCTTGTTTATGTTTGCTCTATTTTGTGGCCTGTGCAATCGTTGTGTGAATCGGTCTGCTATATCAATAGGTATCCTCTGAAAAACAAGGCGAATATGGGCGCTTTTCCACTAGACGGCACGTCAACGGCAACGGCGACGGCACGGTACCGTCGACGGTATCGTGGATGAGATAATGTATGAAAATCAATGAAATTATATGACACGCTTTTCCACTTGACGGCACGGCACCGGCACGGCATGTCATCGATTCCCATAGGTATTGTCACGTGATCGTTGCCGTACCATCGCCGTGCCGGTGCCGTGCCGTCTAGTGGAAAAGCGCCCTATAGGTCTATTGAATGGTGTATGAATTCGGATCATAAGCTGCATCGTTGCTTGGGTAAGCTAATAGAACTATTGAGTAAGTGCTATATTAATATTTTTTAAGGAATTTTTTGCAATAGTTACACGTTATTAATTATTTTTCTTGTTAGAAAGTCAAGCGATTCAATATTTACTTGCTTAATAGAAAAACTAAATGTGTTGCTTCAATTCTGTGAAAATGGAACCATTGATCACCGAATGGAGAACCTGAGTCTCAACCCACTAAACTACAGGAGTGATCTTTTTAATACAAAGTCATACGACTTTGGTTTCAGAAGTTTATACTCCCTGGCGAAATCGAGAAGCAAACTTATTGCGGTTGTAGTTTCTGCTGACGGTGGTGCCGATTCTGTTGCAGACACAAATAATTTTATGTTGGTTCTGTCATTCTGTCACTTTCTAAAATTTGAATAAAATGGAGGCAGCAAAAAAACAGCTGATTATAAAGTCAAAGTGACGTTACACGCCTAAAATAAGACGGCATGCTAGATAGTGTCGTCTTGCAATATAAGGCTCGTGTTTATAAATCGGTCTCAAGATTGAGGACAAGGATTTGACAGGTCGTTTTGTACTGAAATGACATTTCTGATACGAACTCAAACTCGCTGTCACTCTTGAGAGCTGATTATAAATACGGGCCTCAGTCACTTTGATAGGATTATAATCATCTGTTGTGTTGCTGTCTCTATTTAATTTAGGAAATGACAGAACCAAACTAAAATATGTTAAGTTGTGTCTGCAACAGAATCGGCACCAATACCGACTACGCTACGGTAAGTATAATCTAAGTACAGCTTACAAAATAATTATAAAAGCCTAGCCGCCCGCTCCTAGGTTCACCTGCGACTTAAAAGGTTTTCTAGAGTTAATGGGATATTTTCCCGCTGTAGGTAGTGTAAAAGTAGGTATATTTTCGCTTATACTAAAAACATTTTTCACCGTTTTTTTCGGTTTTCGAATTTTCATTATGTACGTTTATTCGGCGCTTTTTTCGTGCTTCGGAAGGCACTTTAAGCCGTTGGTCCCGGTTAATATCGTTTGATACCGTAGATATTAGTCGTTAAGCCATATCAGAGGTCAGTGCTAATCATTGGCGGCTTGAAAACTGTGACCTAATCTAGAATTGGGTCTGGTTTCTCTTCTGGGTTGCGGAGGTCAGATGGCAGTCGCTCTGTGTAAAAACCAGTACCTGTAGATTAGGTAGCCAACCACGTGAGATATAGGATAAGGCTAGGGAGATGATGATGATATACCTACCACTTTGGATAAACTATAAACTTAGAACAAAGAACACAAAGAACGTATGTTTTATGTTTGTTACTTCTAATTTCCAAGCAATTTCAGGCAACAGGCAAAAGTTTATAGGTACTCATTGGGTCGTATCTTTGTATTGTGAAATCCGTTTGTCTAATTAAAATTTTATTTAAATTTATTTATTTAGGCCCTGCTCTGGGATATAAACGTTAAGCAAATATTTGTGTTATGGCTTCCAAATTCCAGTTTCTACGGGACGTAGCGAAAAGGGGTGATTCCACGGATCGTACAAACCTTTTAGGTGGTTCAAAAACTTCGACACCAGGGTTCATCTTGTGTGATGGGTCAACACTCGGGCAATGGAAATTAAGTCCTGCGCAGATTATGGCTGATCTCTGGTCTCCCTTCTGGAGATTGGTCGCCGTCATAGAAAATCGCTTGGGACTAGTTGGGACTACTAATATTAGTCTGATCTGAGCCATGTGCTCCCGATCTGGAGGTTTATAGGCCAAATAGCTGGTTCAAAAACTCAGACACCAAGGTTCATCGAGTCGTTTGTCGACTCAAAAATCAACTCAATAGAAGAAGAAGAAAGTAATATTCCTAACACCCGGTATAAGTTATTCCGCCCTTAACCGGTGTCACGCATTTACGAAGGGCGAAGGTGGTCTGGTGGTGACATCGCGGTTACACGAACTACAACAAACTTTGACCACAGAATAGATTACGGGGTCGATTCTGGATAACACATTCTAGACTTATCTTAGGGGCATGGCAAATAGGAAGCGGTGCGGCGCGGATTTTGTATGTAATTTACGTCTGCGCAGCGCAGCTTGATTTGAAGTTTCTATACAAAGACGACGCATTGGCGACGCAACGGCGCCGCACCGCTTCCTATGTGCCATGCCCCTTAGGTACTGGTACTTTGGGAGAAAAAGATAGAAAATATTATGAAAAATATGCTAACTTTACGACATACCGAAGTGTCATTTGCTGCTTAAAATTGTACATATTGAGAAAAATATGTAACGTCACATTAACAAGTTTTTGTACTTACTTAACGACTTTATTTTAATTCTCTTTTATCTTAGAGCAACACGGCCTTCCGCTTGTTGCTCTAAGTCTTTTATAGTTAGCAAAAAAGGTGTATATGAACTTAAAAAAATGTGTACGCCAGAATCGACACCTTAAACTTCAGTACCTAATGTGCCATAAATTAACTAAACTATGTAACGTTTACTTTAGTGAGGTTAAAGATTTTCTAATAGTTTAAGGAAAGTTGTTTAGGTACTTCATTAATAAGGCTCGTATTTATAAAACGATCTCAAGATTGAGAGCGGTGTTAAGTATAGATTTGACAGACCATAATGTACTGAAATGACATTTCTGATACGAACTCAAACTAGCTGTCAGTCTCAAGTGCTGTTTATTAATACGGGGCTAAGTAGAACAGAATCCTTTTAGAAAAAATTTAAAATAACCTTTTAAAACGTTGATTAAAAAGCTTCTGTTTGAATATTATATTAACGAGTTTTGTACTTGAAACTTCTACGTAGATTAATAATTGAAAACTTTAATCCTCGGTTTCCCAGTATTTCCAACACGCAAAATGAAACGTTTCTCGGTAAAACACCGTATCTCACAGGAGATTACTTATCTTGTTCATATAATCCAAATGATTATCCAATTCATCATTTAATATAAAAAGAACATAAAGAACATTCTGTCCATCAAACTCCAAACCAAACTTCACGATTGTTCCATTTTGCCTGAAGCCATGTCAACTGTCGACTTTTGCTTACTAAACCCTCGGACTAAAATAAATAGGTACATTCTTCGATTGAGAGTATTTGTGTAAATTTTACATTCTAATATGAATAATTAATAAAAATAAACATTTAGCCAATCATTTAAAATCTATAGAATATTAGGTCGGCTTTTTTAGTTCCTGAGGGAAATATTTAAGTTTTATTTTCTTTTCCCTATCAAAAGTCCCTCTAGAATCCACAAGAGCCAACCGATATGCATACAAAAGCTTCTCATAAAAAGCGAAATTCGCAGGTGGTTCGGCAAGTCAAAGAGTTCCACGAACGGCCGAAAAAAAGCAGAAAAGAATCAATAAAATGGATGCCTACTTCATCAAAGGCCGATTTCAATGGGCCTGCCAATCACACGCTACTATCAATGCCCAAATGAGTTATAAAGGGCAGGAAGCCGTTCTAGTTTATATGGAAGAAAGGGCACTAAGGGCGCGTTTATTTGAGTTATATTTTCTTGCGGCAGTCGCACGTTGCGCGGTGGCTTCGTATTTGAGTTTATTCAAGGAAAGTTTAAACTCTATTTACCTATTAGGTGGCACCACAAAGTTCCAATTCCTCGCATCAATAAACCGTGCAGCAGCCTCATCGTGACTTTCTTAAATATAGTTTTGACTTGCTGCTAATAAACATAAATCTTCTTATCGTGCGGGTTTCGAGTCGATCGACCTAATGAACCCTGGTGTCAGAGTTTTCAAACCGCGTAATAGTACAGCTAACAGGCCTCTGACATGGTCTGTTTAACGACTGCTATCAAAGACAGCGACCGTGCCCTCCATAGCACGAATGTTTTTTCTTCCAGACTTTTGGTCGCGACAATTTTTTACATAGTATGTAGAGAGCTTTAGTATGACTCACAATACAAATACTCTCAATCGAAGAATGTACCTATTTATTTTAGTCCGAGGGTTTAGTAAGCAAAAGTCGACAGTTGACATGGCTTCAGGCAAAATGGAACAATCGTGAAGTTTGGTTTGGAGTTTGATGGACAGAATGTTCTTTATGTTCTTTTTATATTAAATGATGAATTGGATAATCATTTGGATTATATGAACAAGATAAGTAATCTCCTGTGAGATACGGTGTTTTACCGAGAAACGTTTCATTTTGCGTGTTGGAAATACTGGGAAACCGAGGATTAAAGTTTTCAATTATTAATCTACGTAGAAGTTTCAAGTACAAAACTCGTTAATATAATATTCAAACAGAAGCTTTTTAATCAACGTTTTAAAAGGTTATTTTAAATTTTTTCTAAAAGGATTCTGTTCTACTTAGCCCCGTATTAATAAACAGCACTTGAGACTGACAGCTAGTTTGAGTTCGTATCAGAAATGTCATTTCAGTACATTATGGTCTGTCAAATCTATACTTAACACCGCTCTCAATCTTGAGATCGTTTTATAAATACGAGCCTTATTAATGAAGTACCTAAACAACTTTCCTTAAACTATTAGAAAATCTTTAACCTCACTAAAGTAAACGTTACATAGTTTAGTTAATTTATGGCACATTAGGTACTGAAGTTTAAGGTGTCGATTCTGGCGTACACATTTTTTTAAGTTCATATACACCTTTTTTGCTAACTATAAAAGACTTAGAGCAACAAGCGGAAGGCCGTGTTGCTCTAAGATAAAAGAGAATTAAAATAAAGTCGTTAAGTAAGTACAAAAACTTGTTAATGTGACGTTACATATTTTTCTCAATATGTACAATTTTAAGCAGCAAATGACACTTCGGTTGTCGTAAAGTTAGCATATTTTTCATAATATTTTCTATCTTTTTCTCCCAAAGTACCAGTACCTAAGGGGCATGGCACATAGGAAGCGGTGCGGCGCCGTTGCGTCGCCAATGCGTCGTCTTTGTATAGAAACTTCAAATCAAGCTGCGCTGCGCAGACGTAAATTACATACAAAATCCGCGCCGCACCGCTTCCTATTTGCCATGCCCCTAAGATAAGTCTAGAATGTGTTATCCAGAATCGACCCCGTAATCTATTCTGTGGTCAAAGTTTGTTGTAGTTCGTGTAACCGCGATGTCACCACCAGACCACCTTCGCCCTTCGTAAATGCGTGACACCGGTTAAGGGCGGAATAACTTATACCGGGTGTTAGGAATATTACTTTCTTCTTCTTCTATTGAGTTGATTTTTGAGTCGACAAACGACTCGATGAACCTTGGTGTCTGAGTTTTTGAACCAGCTATTTGGCCTATAAACCTCCAGATCGGGAGCACATGGCTCAGATCAGACTAATATTAGTAGTCCCAACTAGTCCCAAGCGATTTTCTATGACGGCGACCAATCTCCAGAAGGGAGACCAGAGATCAGCCATCTGCGCAGGACTTAATTTCCATTGCCCGAGTGTTGACCCATCACACAAGATGAACCCTGGTGTCGAAGTTTTTGAACCACCTAAAAGGTTTGTACGATCCGTGGAATCACCCCTTTTCGCTACGTCCCGTAGAAACTGGAATTTGGAAGCCATAACACAAATATTTGCTTAACGTTTATATCCCAGAGCAGGGCCTAAATAAATAAATTTAAATAAAATTTTAATTAGACAAACGGATTTCACAATACAAAGATACGACCCAATGAGTACCTATAAACTTTTGCCTGTTGCCTGAAATTGCTTGGAAATTAGAAGTAACAAACATAAAACATACGTTCTTTGTGTTCTTTGTTCTAAGTTTATAGTTTATCCAAAGTGGTAGGTATATCATCATCATCTCCCTAGCCTTATCCTATATCTCACGTGGTTGGCTACCTAATCTACAGGTACTGGTTTTTACACAGAGCGACTGCCATCTGACCTCCGCAACCCAGAAGAGAAACCAGACCCAATTCTAGATTAGGTCACAGTTTTCAAGCCGCCAATGATTAGCACTGACCTCTGATATGGCTTAACGACTAATATCTACGGTATCAAACGATATTAACCGGGACCAACGGCTTAAAGTGCCTTCCGAAGCACGAAAAAAGCGCCGAATAAACGTACATAATGAAAATTCGAAAACCGAAAAAAAACGGTGAAAAATGTTTTTAGTATAAGCGAAAATATACCTACTTTTACACTACCTACAGCGGGAAAATATCCCATTAACTCTAGAAAACCTTTTAAGTCGCAGGTGAACCTAGGAGCGGGCGGCTAGGCTTTTATAATTATTTTGTAAGCTGTACTTAGATTATACTTACCGTAGCGTAGTCGGTATTGGTGCCGATTCTGTTGCAGACACAACTTAACATATTTTAGTTTGGTTCTGTCATTTCCTAAATTAAATAGAGACAGCAACACAACAGATGATTATAATCCTATCAAAGTGACTGAGGCCCGTATTTATAATCAGCTCTCAAGAGTGACAGCGAGTTTGAGTTCGTATCAGAAATGTCATTTCAGTACAAAACGACCTGTCAAATCCTTGTCCTCAATCTTGAGACCGATTTATAAACACGAGCCTTATATTGCAAGACGACACTATCTAGCATGCCGTCTTATTTTAGGCGTGTAACGTCACTTTGACTTTATAATCAGCTGTTTTTTTGCTGCCTCCATTTTATTCAAATTTTAGAAAGTGACAGAATGACAGAACCAACATAAAATTATTTGTGTCTGCAACAGAATCGGCACCACCGTCAGCAGAAACTACAACCGCAATAAGTTTGCTTCTCGATTTCGCCAGGGAGTATAAACTTCTGAAACCAAAGTCGTATGACTTTGTATTAAAAAGATCACTCCTGTAGTTTAGTGGGTTGAGACTCAGGTTCTCCATTCGGTGATCAATGGTTCCATTTTCACAGAATTGAAGCAACACATTTAGTTTTTCTATTAAGCAAGTAAATATTGAATCGCTTGACTTTCTAACAAGAAAAATAATTAATAACGTGTAACTATTGCAAAAAATTCCTTAAAAAATATTAATATAGCACTTACTCAATAGTTCTATTAGCTTACCCAAGCAACGATGCAGCTTATGATCCGAATTCATACACCATTCAATAGACCTATAGGGCGCTTTTCCACTAGACGGCACGGCACCGGCACGGCGATGGTACGGCAACGATCACGTGACAATACCTATGGGAATCGATGACATGCCGTGCCGGTGCCGTGCCGTCAAGTGGAAAAGCGTGTCATATAATTTCATTGATTTTCATACATTATCTCATCCACGATACCGTCGACGGTACCGTGCCGTCGCCGTTGCCGTTGACGTGCCGTCTAGTGGAAAAGCGCCCATATTCGCCTTGTTTTTCAGAGGATACCTATTGATATAGCAGACCGATTCACACAACGATTGCACAGGCCACAAAATAGAGCAAACATAAACAAGATAGCTCTCAGGAATGCTTTCTGGATGCTCTGTGGATAGCGCGGCTAAATCGTACAGTTTGGCTTTTCAACTGTGCCCGTATACGAGAAGTGTTAGTTGTTTTTTGGTGGCATTGCGCTGCTGGTGTGTTTGAGTTTAGGAAAATAGACACTGAGCTTAAGTATGTATCCTTTACGTTTCATTTATCATACTGAACTTTACTTGGAGAAAACTGGATATTTTATTTATACAACCCGCCCGTGCTGTTTAGTGTTGCTGTTTTATTCACCAACCTACCAGTGTTCGTCCTACACGCAGGACAGATCTTATACACCTGTTTTATTTATAACATTTGGTCTGAAAATCAAGGTATTTAAAAAGTACATCCTAGCAACGGCCTAAATATAGCGTTTTTACTTTTGAAAACGGTATTTCAGATTGGCCTTTCAAGTGAAAAGTTATCAAAGATCATTTATTTTTATTTCATTGCAACAACAACTGGCCATCTTATCTACGTCTATCTCCAGGAAAGAAATCTATAAAAAAAAATACAAGAAGAGCTATATTATAGTATAGATGAGTCTGGGAATCTATGCTAATCTAAGGAATTTATATTCAATTCTTATGATAATCCAGTTCGTAATAGACTTAATGAAGGACACTTCAAGAAAGTTCGCTGCTTCATATTTCCGGTCAGTAGATTTCCGTAGATTTCAGTAGATTTCCTTAGATTAAGTCTATTTAGTTTGTTTTGATCAGTGACCGGAGCGACCTAACGAGACTTGGTTAATCCGCTTTGCAACTTTTTGTATAACCCTTAAGGGTTCATAGCATTTACTAGGTACATACTAGGGATGGGAAATACGTTGAAATTATCTGGAGTTTTGAAGGGAAAATCCGAAATAATCACATAATGTTCTCTACATTTTAAATTGTATTTAATTTTATGAAAATGAGCTAGCTACTATACTATACTGTCAGAGCTTATTATTGCCGAGACTGAGCTTACAGAGCGGAGTCGTTTTATAGAAAAAGCGTAAACTATTGAAAATGAATTAATTGTCAAAAGTTGTTCAGTTTGGTAAGTATTCCTTCTCAGAAATTCCTTCAAAAACCAATCAGACACCCTGTATTAGACTCAGTATGGCTTAGATCAACAATAGTATGGTAAAAAGTGAGTTACACTAAATCTGAACTAGGTCATTTGAATCGCTCACTTCCTAGCACAAACAGTATGAGACAAACCTTTTTCTTACAAACAGCCTATTAGCACGTGAATAACGCAGGTAAGTTTGTTTGTTCACAAATGTAGGTTCAGGATGACAAGCCTTTAAATGAATATGAGCGGGGGCGCTGGCATATACAAATAGTCCTCCCAACAGATTTTCGGTGATGGCGGCCAATCATCCAGTGATCGGCCAACTGCGCGGGACTAGTTTTTAGTGCCCAAGTGTTTGCGCAACACACAAGAGCACTCTCTATACTTTCAATCTCTTATTCTGATGAGACAGATTGACTGACACGATCAGAGAGAAATCAGCCGCAGGACCATTTACATGCCCATCCGACAGCATGGATTCATCTCACTTTTCGGACAATCAGGTGATCAGCTTGCAATGTCCTAACCAAACTAGAAACAATAACACAAGTCATTGTTTCCCGCCGGTAATCGAACCCGGGACCTCCAGTTCGGCTCAGACCACGAAGGCAGTTGAATGACGTTAGCGGCGGCGGCGTTAGTTCCTTTTTTTAGCCACGATCATAAAAGCGTAGTCGCGCTGTAGTTTCAGTTTTGCTCGTGCGACTCAGCGCCAAGTTTGTAGACGCAAACGAGGAATCAACACATTAACTGCTGATTTGTCTTTCCGCTTGGAATATCTTGGCGGTTGGTACCAGTGCGACTAGTTGGTCTGTACATATAAAATATACAGGGTGTAAGGGGCAGCGTACCAGAAACGGATATGGGTTGCTCAGTCAACGAAATTGAACAATTTATGCCAGGATTCTTTTTCAGGTAATGAAAAAGAAAGAGTTTTCCATACAAAATCAGACAATTTGTATGGAAAAGCCAAAATTTGAAAGAATGTCCTGGTGAAAGTTGTTCAGTTTCGTTGACTGAGCAACCCCTATCAGTTTGCGGGAAGCTGTCCCTTACACCCGGTATGTGATAGGCATGTGTGTATTTATGTGTGTTGAATTAAAATGTCTGCCTGTATCTGCGTCTTTCAATGAAAAGCATCGTAAGTACCTAGGTACAATAACGTCTCGTTTCTGATGATCCATCCATGTCCATTCCATGTGAGATAAAATAAGGACTTATTTAGACCGTGATATTGAACAACTTTCTCTATGGAACATAGGTCGATTTTTTTATGGGAAGCTATTTTTTTAAAAATATTTCAACATAGGTATTTTTCCATACAGAGTTGATAATTTTTATGTTGAAGCCCTTAAATTTTTTTGGTGAATGAGAAATCTCACTTGATTTATATGATGATGGTTACGCGAATCATCCTTATGGTTATTTTCAACAGCTGACCGCGTATGCAAAGGCAAACAAGATGGCGCTGTTGTCGATCGGAACAATGGCGCCACTTCCGGTGCGGGCGCGCCGACCGATTTATGGAGATCGCACGCGAGAGACTTTACTTTCGATTTATAGATCCGATCTAGTTTTGTGAAAATATAAACATTTCAATTTAGTATGGGGTATCCTGGCTACCCATGCCATAGTACGGGGTAATCCTAGTTTGGAAGCCAGGAACCCTTGGTCTTCCTAGTATAAGTACTTACTTTATAATAAAGTTGTAATTTTATACTACTGGTTACATTAATAAATACACACATACATACATATAATCACGCCTTTATCCCTAATGGGGTAGGCAGAGCGTAAACGACCTAAACATAGGTCGTTCGCCACGTCTGACAAATTTTGAGGGTTATTCCAGATGGGTCTGTATATCGCTATAGTGACAGGTTGTCAGTCCATCGTCGATTGTACCTATTTGTAAACCCGGGAAAAGAAAGTAGCTAGTGGCTGTATAAGTTATGGACCCCGAAGTTTTAAATAGGTGTATTGAAAATGCGTTCGCAATGTAGAGTTTTTGCTGATGTCAGGTTTTTTAACAGCCTTTACGCATCTGACTTGGTTTGTGTACCGACTATCTTTTGTTTTTCTATGCCAACCACTTTTGGCAAAAAATTTAAAACTTCCTGATTCACATCACAGTTTTAAAAGATTTTCATTTTCAGTAAATTTTAACTTATCTCGACGTTGGTTGGAAAAAGAAAAATATTTTTGAAGTTTTTAAAACTTTTCACACAAAACCGTCAAAATACTGCAAGCCGGATTACTGCTTTTCAAATGCACTCGTAACTCCTAGCGTCCAAAAACCGCGTGGAATACATTTGTACACGTCACTAATGGAATAAATACAGCGTTGGAGCAACATCCATCCGTGATAAAATAAAGAATCATAGCTACCAATTATAGGTTTTAGTATTTTCTAAGAATAGTTGAAACAATCTGAAGTTCCATAAAAAAAAAAACTAACTGAGAAATACCTACTTATGTATAGACTGTTGAAGTAAGCAACTGTCCAGCCGTTTTAGCGATAGAGGACAAACATAAACACATACAAGCTCTCGCATTTATGAACGTGATATTGTGTTCAACGATCATAGAACTAAGTCTGATACAAGAAAACAAACGTGTTGCCAGATTACTATGATCCACGATACGTCACAAAGGAATAAACCTATGTTTACGTTGTTGCTCGCAGACGACGTAGATCCGTATCCGTAGATACAACGACGGATTGAATACCGTCATAGCTCAGATTTGTAAGTAATCCCGATCCTCGAAGCGATACACACAATTCTAACGGGCTAAAATCTGATAGATTATATCGTTTCAGGGAAATACAAAGAGATAGCTATATACTCTGTACTATAATTGGGGTGTTTCAGGTTACCATACCTAATAGCAGTGGAGAATAATTCATTTATGTACAGAGATATTTAAAGAAAAAGGTATTTATTTGTCACAATAAATTACTCTATTCGCACCCCATTTGTAATTGTAGTTGCACTATTTTTTTTCGATTGGTAAATATAAAAATACAAAAAATTATGTTGACATGGGTAACCGTTTTTTATTCGTTTTTCTTCTACCTAAGAAAGGGATGTTGATAGGGATTATCACTAATCTAGGATCATTGTATTATATTAATGAACTTCAAAATCAATGGCGCGAACATCAAAGGAAGGAAGATCTTCAACGTCTTGATACATCCTAAAGCGTTTCTGCTTGGTTTCCTCAAATGATTTTCAATAGACGGGGACATAATAAACATCTGGAAACGATTTCTGCTTTCGATTGGAATATTATTAATAGGGAATCGCAGGAAAAGGGACTTTATTGCAGCTGTAAAGTAATATTATAGCTGATCAAAATAGATAGACAGAGTTTCTGAATAAAGTATCAAGTGCTTTTAAACTATTCCTTTACATTTAAATGTGTTACCTATCTATATTTTTCTATCGAGGGGTGTGTGAAGTCCACAACCCAACCTGTTATCGTCCTCTGACATTGTTTGTGTTGAAATCTTTATCAGAGACAGCGACAAACCAACAACTAACGCGCCCTCCGAGGAACGGAATAATTTTTCTTTATGTACAATCAAAAGATTCAGCATGTCCTCACCAAACTGAGAAAATTCTGATAAAGTAAAAAATTCAAAAACGTTGTTTTTCCTTGCGGGAATCAAAGCCATGACTTCGTGATCAAGAGCCCAAGGTTTACACCAATAAACCACAGGATCAGTTACTAGTAACTATAATTAATATAAAAGATGATTCCTGCAGATGGAACTACTGTCTTTGAGAAGACCAATATTATTCCTATCAGCAGCGTACCAATTTACATTTTAGTATAGACGCTGAAGTAACTAATCTTCAATATTCTAGGAAGACAATATTGAATTCCTGTCTCTCTAGTCTACTATCGAACAGAACGTAGACATAGAACATCAAAAGAAATAGCGAACCAATAATTTCACGCTCGCCCTTTGATATCAATCAAATTGACTGTCCTACATATGGGACAATCATGTCTTTGTGTCATAGGCTGATACATTTTATTACATACTGATAGGACTAATAAAACTAAAGGTTCATATTTGAGACAGGTAGAATATCTATATATTTCAGTGGCTAATACCGTAATAGTTACTATTTTATAGGCTAATAAAATGCATAACTATGACAACAGTGTAACAGAAGGTGACCGTAGCAAAGCATTTTTGAAATGGAAATGATGAAAGAATTTTTGAAATCGGCGCAAATACACAAAAAAATACAAAAATAAAAATCTTTCCTCTTTATAAAATTAATAAAGATAGATACGAAAAGTCCTCGTCAAGGTAAAACTTCTCTTTCTTCTAAATTGGTACAAACGAATTCGCCTGTACTTCCTTGTACAATACATATATAATTATTGCTACACCATTAAATACTTTGTTACACAAGAGTGTCAAATTTCACTTTACAACTTCCCAAAAATTGTACACAACTTAAATAATTATTCTCGTTTTCCTATGGGATGTTCACGCCTGAATTTTGACGTGTAAATTCCAGGGGACATTTCACAATTAAAGCGGACATGACTTTTTATGTCAAAAGTTGTAAAAGTCATATTTGTCGGCAACAGCTTTTCGGACCGTGGTTTCACCCGCGGCTTGGTGACTATTCCCGAGGGATTAAGATATTTTCCCGCGGTAAAAAGTAGGATTTTAGTAATAAAAAAAACAAAATAGATTTAAGTATATTAACAAACAAACACACAAAGTTTTCCTTATTTATTAGTGAAAACAGTAAATACATGAATATGATGTGATGTACAGATACAAACCAATCTCTGAAATTGATGTGTTTCAAAATGTTAAATTAAAACATATCCGAAATTAATTTTACTTTGTGCTTACAGGCCTATTTACGGTAAGTAAACGTAATTAGTAAGAAGGAAGGAAAACAAATTTATGTATTTCTTTGCGAGTAAATATTGAAATGTATTTTGTCAAGTCATAAATTAAATTAATAATTGATCTGACGGTAATCAAATGTGCTATTTCAGCAGTTGAATTTTGAGTGGGAGGTCAATTTCTTTTTTCGTTTTTCGATCTATGTTCCTTGGGGAAAGTTGTTCAGTTTCATATGCAGATGCATATCCTGTCCTTCAGGGTGCATAAGTATGCACCTAATGTATATGTATACCCTTTTTGTTATACCTATGTTGTTTATTATGCGAATGTTATTATTAGAGTAGTATTATGCGAAATTACCTTGAACCAAACAATAGCCATAATTTCAATTTGATTCATGTGAAATAGATCAAGAATGTTACACACACTTGACTACAATAAAAACTACACATTATAAAAACAATGCACATCTGATAGAGTTCACTGGTTCGCTGGGATTTCGTCCATTAATAACTCTGATACAACAGACAACTCGAAGTAGATCGTACCGAAATCCATCACCATCCATCAAATTGCATCACATACGCACGATGTGCAATGTATATTAAAAACACAGGGAGGGCCATGTACGGCCCGCAAAATAGCGTATGCACTTTTTTTTACAACAAATCCTACCTGCAGATTTTTGGATGTGCAGTTTTTTATCTGAAATTGGTCTTGTCTATCTAGATCACAAGTCAATGAGACAGAGTCGCAAACTCACACAAAATCCAAAAAGACAATGGGCGCTTTTCCACTAGACGTCACGTCAACAGCAACGGCGACGGCACGGCGACGATCACGTGACAATATCTATGG
Source organism: Scrobipalpa atriplicella (assembly GCA_029255725.1). Classification (NCBI taxonomy): domain Eukaryota; kingdom Metazoa; phylum Arthropoda; class Insecta; order Lepidoptera; family Gelechiidae; genus Scrobipalpa; species Scrobipalpa atriplicella. The sequence continues at coordinate 10,590 of JARACY010004618.1, read as the reverse complement.
GAATCGATGACATGCCGTGACGGTGCCGTGCCGGCAAGTGGAAAAGCGTGTCATATAATTTCATTGATTTTCATACATTATCTCACCTACGATATCGTCGACGGTACCGTGCCGTCGCCGTTGCCGTTGACGTGCCGTCTAGTGGAAAAGCGCCCAATTGCTACCCTAGATAGTAGGTAGTATTGTAGGGTAGTATTACAGAATAAAACCATCTTGTAGAGTCGCCAAAAAACAGCACCACTGCTTTTTCGCGTGTAGGGTAAAAAGAGAAATATCTGACCACATACTGGGAATGGGAAAATAAAAACTAGGGCCGGAATATAAAAGGCAGCCCCTACCTTCGGTCCATTAAACAAACTGTTCTCGCGGCGAGAGGGGTAAAGATTCGGTATTTCATCCAATTTATTTTACCAACACATTGTGTTCGACACACCCTCGTGTTTTCTTTGATCTGTTTTTTTGATAATTTACACGGACTGGGAGAGATAGGAAAACAGAATGTGCCAGCTGCATCTCCTCCCGGGCATGCTGTAAAAATCAGCTGACGGATCCGAGGGTTTCAGTATTGTAATTTAGGCGATGGGCTGACAACCTGTCACTATTAGCAATATACAGATCTATCTAAAATAACCCTCAAAACTTGTCAGACGTGGCGGAACGACCTTTGTTTAGGTCGTTTACGCTCTGCCTACCCCATTAGGGATAAAGGCGTGATTATTATGTATTATTATTATTATGGGTCTTATTCTATTTGGCCAGCTGCGTAAAGTAAGTAGGCACCTTGTGTCTCAACTTCGGAATCTTATTTACAAGATTTGGAAGTTTCGAAGTATATTATCATTCATCTTACTTCCAAATACTTCCAGACTAATTAGCACCCAGGGGATTATTGCGCACAAGTTTATAACAGAAACGAAAGCTTTCAATATGAAATTGGTTTTCTTTCATTTTTCTTGACTACTTATTGGACGTTTGTACAATTTGATGTACATTATATTACTTTGCCGATTTCTTTCTTGTTTGTACTTATTTCCTTGTTGCTAATATCATTACTTTTTTATGAGTGTTTGCTGTTTTTACCATTTATATACGACTGCCACGGCAGGCCGGTTATTAAATTACCTACCTAATAATGGAATACCGTTTTCTTCTTAAACACACGTAATTTCAGCAAATATAGAGATGCATATTTATTGCAATTTAGCGCAAGGACATGGGGGATAATAGAAAAAGCGAGAAGCTGAACGTTACAACGGTTTTCAATTATTTTTTCGAACTAGGTATGGTTTCTTCGTTTGGAGTAAATCTAATGAAAAAAAGAAGAAATTCTAGATATTCCAGCCAGACCGAGCAATCATCTCCAATACCAAGAAAAAATACTTTCCTCTCAGAAAATCACTCACACCAACAAATCACATTCAAGGATGACATGTTGAAAGTAGGTACCAAGTTGTATGAGAACCAAAGCCACTATTAATCTTAAACACATGCATTAGGCATTACGTTTCGAAAGGTGTGATGTTGAGATGACGAAAGTGATAATTTGCTTGTCTGCTCATAACGCACCGCGATTATTATGTTGTGCACGGTGACGTGAAGATGTTATTTTAGGTCAAGTATTGAAGGTTGAGGGCCGCTGGTTTTTTTATTTTATATTTGCGTAATAAATTCATATCCTACCGCAACTATAATTTTGTACCTACACGTTGAAGATGTGATAATACGATAATGGGGGCAAAATAAAGGTTGAGGGCCACTATAAAACTCTTCTTTTGTCATCCGAGCCACCAACCGTTTATTATTTAAACTAAAGTTTACATATTGGACATAATTATTTTCTGAGAGCTGTCAAATAATATGAGCTATTATTTTGACTGTCATTTAGGAAGTAATATAAAAATGTCAATTTCTACAGCAAATATGGTCCAGCTGACCCACAGAAGTGGAACTTTTACAAGAAATTTCAGTCAGTTTTACAAATAAAATACATCTACCTACACCTATGTATGTGATATCCATAGAGCGTAATAAAATGATTGTTATCACAACGCGACATCCGCTCACTCCTAAGGAAAGGTAAGGTAGGTATTATTACTAACGAGTCTTCCATCTCTCTTGCATTGTTTTAGTTTTTTTTTCTGCTCGACATCAACAAAAGCGGTGTTCCTTTGACACTTTGACAAGACCATTCTACTTCGCTCAAAGGTGCTGACGTTAAACAGACGGGAGCAAGAAAAATTGTATTTTGTTTTAGCTTTTTACAGTTTTTTTTATGATTTCTTGATTATTTTTGAAACGGGTTTGCTCTAGACTCTTGTTTAGGTCAGAGGTGACGGGACAGGGTCGACGATGATGCGGTCTCACACATAAATTAATTGTAAACTTTCGAATTGAAGATGTGATGCTTCTTGATACAAAGGACGTCACACGAAAGAAACACGAAGTTAGTAACATTGTGAGTTTGGGGCAATGTAGGCCAATCAGATTGTCAGACAAAAAGACAAAATAGTGATTTAAAAAACTCTGCCAATGGGTTTATCGGGTCGTTCGTAGCCCCGAAACTCATACTGCACGATAAAAAAATATAAAAGTAAGTAAGCAAAAGCGCAGCGGAATCCTAACAATCGATACGGATTACCTAGGCAAGGAAGAGCCCGTATCTCGTGTCTACCGTATCTCTCCGTGTACCGGCGCTCCGGTCCGGGCCAGCAGCCAACGCAAACACCCTCCTTCCCAGAGCTAGATACATCTCACGTTTAAGGTTTAGCATGCACACTAGAGATTTCTAAGATTATTTAGGGTTAGCTCATACCGAAAAGCGAGACGGAGCGATGTGGCGAGCACATTTTAAGAGCGTGGTACAATGTACAACTTTATTTACTACCTATACCTATGCAAAAAGATAGACATTTCATTGACATAGCGTTTATTCGCTTCCCGGTGTAAATTGACCCTAAATTCATTAAACTTTTTTACTAAAATCATGCACCCGTCATTAGACATTTTCATCGACAGTGTTGGACTAATGAAATGGGTTACGATATTGCAGTCTTGTGTAAATTAAATTAAGCAAAAGTCTACCCAGAATGTCAACCTCCATCAAAATAATAAGGTGGCGCTAGTATTTCGAGATAAACCTCCTTTAACAGAGAACCGAATCGGCGACCTAACATTTATTTAGGACAAGTGGATAGGATGAAGAACTTAGATATTGGTTCCTTATTTGTTATTTATCTACTGTTGAATGTTGTTCTAGGATACCTACGATATAAGTAGTCATATTGAAATTATTTTCATACAAATACAAACAGATACAAAATGAAAAATATGATACGGAATGTAAAAAATACGATATATAAGAGAAAAATACAACAGGTTAGAAAATAAACACGTGACTTTGACATTCCTAATCTGACGTACGGCGCTTAAAATAAGAAATGATCATAGAGCATGCTCACTAATTTTACGTAATTTAAGCAGTCTTATATCAGATTAGGAATGTCAATGTCATGTGTTTATTTGCTATCCTGTTCTTATGTCAAAGTTAAGAAAGTGACAGCGATACTAAGAATTAGAATTAGGAATAGTGCGTCCTAAATTAGCGCCACTGACAGATTTCCTTTGAAATTGTTCCTAGAACATTTCTAAAGCTATGATATTATTATGAATGTTCGTAATATTACTACTTTCTCGCCTTATTCTTCACGAAGCTATTATACTTATCTGAGTATTTTATAGACGCGGCTCACATTCAATAAACATTCTGCCTCCGTGGTCTAGTGGTCTGAACCATTGGCTCGCGACCCGGAGATCGTGGGTTCAAATCCCACGGGAAGAACACAAAGTTAATTAATATTTAGGTATCACTTTGTGAGATTTCCCAAGTTTAATTAAATCAGCAAAATGCAGGATCAACCATCTGATTGACTGTTTTTTTATTTTATTTAAATATCAAAAACATGACAAAATAAAATATTTCGTTCTTCAGAGAGTACGTTAAGCTCTGGTCCCGGTTGCTCTCTGTGATAGTGGTGGTAGCACAAACTATGTCAGAAGCTGCTGTTTTTACACGATTTAAAAACTCTGACACCAGGGATCATCGGGTCGCATTTAGACTCGAAAAACCCACTCTAAAAGAGGAAGCCTTATTCTTTGCAAAGCTATTATCTGAGTATTTTATAGACGCGAAGCTCGCATTCAATAAACATTCTTTATTATATATTTTATTATCGTCCTGAATCATTTTTGTATTATCTTTTACGATCGATAGTGGCTTTGCTGAGATATTGCCGATTTATTGAGAACTTTTTTGCGATATGATACACAATCATAAATCTATAATGTAAGTGAGTTTCTGCCTTTAAGATGCACACCGGTTTCTTTGCCATCTAAAATGATTCTTAAAAGTATAACCTAAGTACTTGCATTAGTATAAATTACCTTCATGAGTAGGTATTCGTACTTCTTGTCACTTTCGACTCTATGTACTTACATTTGTAAGTTTCTTATCCTTGTTTTCACTTTCAATAAGTTACTTACCTGCAACAGAAATGTAGCCTATGTTATAATTCATAACAAAGAAATATTTTAATAGGTATAAGCTAGCACTATCAAAGCTTCTAAATGGAATTCATTTTCTTAATTACGTGGATTATGCCTTAATTACTCCAAAATCAAAATATTATAGGTATGTACAGTGGTATGCAGGTACCTGCGGATACAGCCACTACCAACAAAATATATACCTACCCTCCATTCTACCTTTGCAAATATAGTTAAATACTATGAAATCTTGCGAAATTTTTCGTCCTTTGCCTTCCTGGCATGTTTAACAAAACACTAATGACAATATCATAAGCTCATTATCAGTTAAGCTCATAGTTAAGCTATTATGTGTTTGATTGTATTAATGCGAATGACTAATGGAGCGTACCTGCGTGGCTATATGTGCGTGGGAGCATGTAACAATATCTCATTAACTCTAGCCTTTTATTATTCAAATTATCTTCCAAATATCTTGTCTAAATTAACGGTTATAAAATTGCTTTTGGATTTAGAATTCACGTGTAGATAAGTATTTCATTGTGTTTCTAAGGATAAAGCAAAATATATAACCGAAATTATGAAATATTCAAGTCCATAATTGAATGTAAGAAGGTACCTTGTTTGTAGTAGCGGCGTGTAATTATTTTGTGTAACTAAACAATTTTCCCTAAAAATGGGTAAAAATAAGCAAGCAAATTAATGCCTAAAATGCCTTCTATACTGCATTTTTTTTACCCGTTTTGGAAGGAAGAAATATTAAGAAAAGATGTTCCATTTTCCATAAATGGAAATTCAAAATAAGTACCTAACAAAAAGGCAAACTTAATCCATTCATTGCATTGATAAAATCAAATGAATAATTTTTTGAAATAACTTCTCAATTCCTTGCTGAATACATCTTCGGAAGCGATTGCTGAAGTCATATCGCTGTTGATCTTATATTTGAATGAGATGAAGAGATATTTCTGCAATTCCGTCTATGTAAGGAATCTGCTTTTCATTTCCATTTATAAACTGTATTAAATATATAAAATACATAATGCTTAACATGAATGTTCTAGATGAAAACGCCGCGCTGTAGAATAGAATGTACCAGCTACTACTCTCTCCGGGTAAACTGGAAAAGAACAATGGATGACGGATTGAGCAGAGCGTCGTAAGTATAAACATCGAATCCGAAAAAATCTAGTAAAACCTTCAGCAATCTTTTTCCCAGATAAGAAAAACTATGAGAATCAAAATGTCCGTGCAATTACTTGGGTCAATAGCAGAATATCAGCATCAACAAGGTATTTATAGTATTTTTATCTCACATTTGTCGTTGTGCGTACAAACACGCGCGCTTTTGTGTGTGTAACGTGTAATTACAGGTTTACTATGGCGAACTCTCACAATTGGGTACTTGACTGGGTAGCTTAAAAAATTCAAAACGTTTATACTTAAAACTGATGGCTAAAAATATTGTGGATTTCATTCATCATTTTAAAAAAAATGCACATTTCGATTTTAACAATCGAATTAAAAGTATATAAGTTATTGATTTGATTAGTCAATATTTACTAAAATGTGACGTCATAATTTACTATTTTCATACAAAAAAGCGTTTTTGACATTTCATAAAAAGTTGCTGATTTGACTAGTTGGAAAGTAGCCAAGTATGGCCGAGCGGCAGTTGTGAGATAAAACAAGTGCACCACATAAATGCACACTTTTCTAACCGGTTAAGATATTTACAAACATCAAGACTGAAGAAAACTTGTAACAAGTAAATCTCCATCTACCTATTCCTTTCCCGAAGAGAAAATACTCGCAGGTATCCTTAAAAAACTCAGAGTACCCCTTGGTCCAGGTTCAATCAGCATCAACGAGGTAGATAGACTCTTCTTTCCAACAAATATTTGCTGCAGGATCCCGGACCGAACTGAAATGCAACTAGAATCCAACTCTATAGAGTAAGTCCAGTTTATTTCAAATTAAACTTTCCAATTTGATTGCTGCTCACTTTGTCTAGGAACTGGGTAATTGTATTTCATCATTAAACGAAGATGACAAAATGTTTTTCATATTAGTTTTATTGTGTACTAGCTGTCTGCCATGGGTGTCACCCGCTGCTAAAAATGTTTTCCCATGGGAATAAGATATTTTCCCGAAGTAAAAAGTAGCCTATGTCCGTCTTCAGATTACCATCTATCACCATGCTAAATTTTATCAAAAACCAGCCGTTAGGGCGTGAAAGAGTAACAAACAGACAGACAGAGTTACTTTCGCATTTATAATATTAGTATGGATTACAATAGAACTCATTTTGAAAATTCTGACGGAGGTTTTGATTTTGTCGTTTCAACCATCGTCCCTTAGAAAAATCGTCCATCATAGTCAAAGTCAAACGTGACGATACGACTCACATTGAGCAAGACATCTATACTGTACAAACCAATTTTCAAAATCGATGTTAGGATATTTGAATTTTTTTGTTTACTGTCTCATTAAATCGATGTAAGGATGCGTATTTGAATTTTTATGTTTACCTATTATCTAATTAAATCGATGTTAGGATATTTGAATTTTTTTGTTTACTATCTAATTAAATCGATGTTATGATATTTGATTTTTATGTTTACTGTCTCTATTCTGTATGAAAGTGTCGATATACTTCGAAGAAACTGCCTTAAATCACAATGCACCTCTCCCATCTAACAGTAGAAAGTCGCAACGCGTAAAACGACTAAGGGTCGTATTTATAAAGCGATCTCAAGATTGAGAGCAATATTAAGTATGGATTTGACAGACCGTTTTGTACTGAAATGACATTTCTGATACGAACTCAAACTCGCTGTCACTCTTGAGAGCTGATTATAAATACGGGCCTTAATTATATACCTGCTACGACCGTAGCAACGCAGTGGATCAATTAAGGGGTTAAATGCTACGGCGTAGAGACAGCTACGAACTGTCTACGTAATATGTAAGTTCTCAGTATAGTTCCTAAAATGGAACAGTTCTATTTTCATTTTACCCCGTTGTATGCTCTTCCGAACTTAAAAGCTTTATTCATATTTTAACGGAAATAGGTAGGTATTATTATTTGGGTTATGTACTTATGTATGTATGTAATCACTTTATTGTACTTCTTATAACTATAAATACAGGAACACTTAAACATACATAACACAGAAGATTAAAATGGTCAAAGGCGGCTTATCCCATTAAGGGATCTCTTCCAGTCATGAAAACTATTTTAGTAAGTTAGCGAATTCGCACGTAATTACTAGATATTATCTAGTATCACAGATAGTACCTATCTAGGATCATAATAGAGGATTTCTATCCCCAAAAAAACTTATCGATGAACTAAATATGTCAGGTTATACACAGTCACGACTTTATCCCGTACGGGGTAGTAAGCAGGGCGTCAAATTCACATATCTGACAAGTTTTGACTGTGTATAAAAATAATTGACTGCGTATGACAAATTAATCGGCTAATTAAAACTAATCTTACATACATACATATTATCACGCCTGTACCCAAAATGGGGTAGGCAGAGCGTCAACGACCCAAACTAATTCTATGTTTTTCTATCACTCCCAGTCCAACATGGAAGTAAAACTAATCTTAACGGATTTAAATTGTGTTTTAATAATTTTGAAATTCTCTACGTTTTGCCTTACCAGAAGGTCACAGGAGACAAGATGTTGATTGTAGGTGCTGGTGAAAACTTGAAATATATCCGCTACTTAACCCTAATTTCTCTTCACTGACTTTTACAGGAAGCCCGGGAAGAGAAGCAGCTGGGACATTCTTTGTGTTTTATTGCTCTAATTCCATAGTCGTAGGTTTTTAGAGATACTATACCTACTTACATATACTCGTATACATTTATAAAAAAGTCATTTCACTGAGTTACGAGTTGGTTCGAGCATTGGCAAGCATCACAAGCAGGTTCAATCAGGAAGCTGGATAGAACAACTCTTCTTTCGAACAAATATTTGCTGGTTCGAGAATCCTGCCGAACAAGTGGAACTTTGCTCTACCTGTTTGTAGGAATAAAGTTGATCCTCCGGAGTTACCTTTACGATGAATCCCAGGTATTTTAATTAAAAGTGATATTTTCAAGAAATTGATACAACATAGAACTTTATTCTATTACATATATTCAAAGCAATAGATATTCATTGACAGAACTCGAAAATTATCACACTGTTGCGTTGCGCCGCGCGATGTGTGTTCACTGCATCTTTATGCATCTTCACACTGCGTCGTGTCGCGTCACTTCCCGGTGTGAACTGATCCTAAGATTTTTTGAGAAATACTTAACGATATCTTGTGATAATTATAACTAATTCATCAGCATTGTAGAAAACCTAAAATGTAAGGTGACTATTTTTATGTAATGTTCTTGAAAGACATAAAAAGCTTTAATTAAAAAGTTAACATTTTACCCACCATGTAAAGGGTAGATGATTTAATTAAAGTTAAATTTTATAAAAACGTGGATTTTAACGTAATGTAACTTGTTTTAATTTAGATCGTTTGTGTTAAGAGTTTACTGTGATCTTTTTCTGTGATTTATCTGTGTGTATTGAAGGTAATACGAAAAGCTCAAGAGATTCCGTGAGCTTTTTCTAAAGTAAACTGCGAGGTAACTTTAATTCAAGTTGAAAATGAGCCCCAACGTAGAAAGAAACTTTCGTTCTTGAAATATAAAAGATTTTCGATACAATATGCTGTAGGTATAAAAATTGTTAAGAGATGAAAAATTAAAGCACAGCTATGGGAAAAATAAATATGGTTTCCTTTGTTTCCATGGCTTTTTTTTTCAAGCAGTAATTTTGCAAACTCACTAGCTTTTAAAATTTTAACTCCGCCCGCGGTTTCGCCTGCGGCTGTACTGAAAGTTTATTCTGAAAAAGTATTTTCTTACATACATACATACATAATAATCACACCGTTGTTATCCCTAAACAAAGGTCGTTCCGCCACGTCTGACAAGTTTTGAGGGTTATTCCAGATAGATCTGTAATAAATAATAAATAAAAATACTTACAGTCATTTTACAAAGATTTGAATCGAAATCATGGAAGAGCATTACAATTTCCAAAAGTCGACTTCAAAAGTTATTTACGACCCTGCATTGTCAGGTAGCGTAAAATTTTAACTACCCAACTACCCATAAAAGTTGGGTAGTAAAAACTTAAACATGAAACTACCCGTTACTGTCATCAAACGCGACGAATCTAACAAAAAAAATATCCGGTCGTTTTAAACTTTATAGGATTATGGACGATCCGATAAGATCGTAATTTTATTAAAGTCAGTTTATCAAACACGGCTTGTGCTTGCTACCAATACAATACATACAAGGTGTTAAACATGTTTAAAGACTTTATCGAATTATGTACCTAAGTTTTCAACTTTTTTTTTGTTTAAAGAATCATACTTCGTCTTTTTATTCACATTAAAACACAAAAATTACATAAAATAAGAACTCAATTACAAATAATAAAATATGGAGCGCGCCACACCGAGGCAAAGTACCCAAGATGCTGGCAGCGTTACCCTCTGAATGGCTAAACTAACCCTTTGCGCAAAATAGACGCCAGGCTCTTGGATCCCCCGTTGCCTCGATATAAGACATTTTTTAAACCCCTAAAAATCTAACTATTATACCTAATCAAAACACTCTAGTCCTCATTTTCTAGGTCAAACCATACACTCATCCAAACATAATACAGAGACCGCGTTCCGGCTGGGAATAGCGTGTATGCCTTCGTCCGGACAACAATAGACGTACCTCCATTGATGGCATAGTTGGCACTATACCGTCCAATAGTGAGGAATCCCGATCTATTGAATGAACAATTTGTTTACCGCCTACTTAAATACACTATACCATAATCCTACAAATAATATTATAGGGCAAAAATTATGTGAGTGTGAACGTATTTTACACTCCACGAATAGACGACTGGACGGAGATGGATGAAATTTGGTATACCTACGTTATAGATCTAGGCCTCTTTATACGCGAGTGAAACTACGTG
>JARACY010004617.1:0-25969 GCA_029255725.1 Scrobipalpa atriplicella | reverse complement strand
ACTAACCCTATATATAGAAAATAAGTATTAAAAGCCATCACCAAATTCCTATCATTCCCAATAATTGAGCAATTTTTTCTATCATTTTTGCCCCAAGCAGTCACGGTTCACTAGATAGACGACTCCCTAAGTCTACGCTTCGTTGGGTTCATCCTAGATGCATTACCTACCCTGTTTCTATCATCAACATTCATTCAACAACAGACTAATACAATAGATATAATTACAAGGGATGGACTTATAGCACAATGTGTGGATATATCATCCACGTAGTTAACTAAACAGTTTAAAAAGCTGCCTAAACTAAACGATCCATTCAACCCAAACACTACAACCGTTTCAATTTCAAAAACCATTAAAGTGGAAAACGGGAGCGTGCCCCAACTAGGCGGCTATGAAAACTGTATTAAGTTGAAAATTACTTAACTTTTATGACTGCTGAAACGTAGCTGTTGAGCGTTCGGGAGAAGCTACTAAAATGTACAACTAAGGCTTTATGGACACAATAATTTATACACAAGCAGAAACTAACCGCAAGATTGTTGTTCGCTACAAATAAACACATTATTTGTAAAGTTGTAATTAAAGTGGAGTTTAATGTCGCGTCAGCTTTTATAGCCCTCGACATCTCCAGCGATCCTGCCGTTTAATTGAGATAGATAAACTTTACTACTCCACTGATAGGGTATCTTGTTTCCTCGCCCTGTTATTTACACGAGACTGACAGAGATGTACGGTAATGTAACATTTTTGTGTTTTGCGTTTTCTATGACTAGTGTCCGCTAGTTGGCGAGTGTTTCTCGCTCGTCTTTTGGGGCGTTACTTGCCTCTGTACTTCTCAGTGGTGGCGTCTTCTAGATTGCTGTCCCAGTCGAACTCTGTGACGCCATTCCTCGGGGAGACCTCGCCTAGATGTCGCCACCGGTAGTCAAAGTCGGAGTCGCGCTTTTTCAGCGCTTCGAACCTGCACGAACAAAAACTAATTTAAGAAAATCGAATGTCCGCATAAAATAGCGCGCCGGGGATTTAGATACCTCTTGAAAACTTCTGACATCTTGAATAGAATTGGTTTCTCTTGAAAAGTAAATCTTATAATCTTTCTAACTCTTGGGGACTGCGCTTCAACGATTCCCGGACTTATGTAAGTAGTAAAAGCAAGACGAATGGTTGGACAGCATTAGGTGTGACTTGATATACTTCTACTTTGTAGTGTCTTCCATCGTGCCTTTAAAACCAAGAATTAAACTAGTTGATGAGATATCCCATGAAGTTGCCAGAGGTAAATAAATAACATCCCTAAATATAAAATTCATAGTGTGGACTTCTTGTCATGTGAGTATTCGGTTCGGGTTCATAGATCTGATAAACCCTAGTGCCCTGCCTGAGATTTTTAATCACATTTTTATTTATTGAAAACATAATTTAATGTAACAGCATACGCCAAGGCACTGGAAAACTTAAAGTAATAATAATACAACGTCATCATAGAATACTCACCGCTTGAACATGAGGTTCTTAGCGAAGTCGTACAGCTCGATGTCTAATGAGTTAAGCCGCTTGATTTGAGCGACTTGAGCTGGTGACAATGCAGCAAGTGTAGCGCCGGAGACCGTCGCGTTGTGTTGTGTGAACGGCACCGCGAAACGCAGGTTGAAAGTCTCCTCGAACACGTATTGGGAGATCTGTTGAAAAAAAAAAAAAAAGAGTTATTTTCTGGAATACCCACATGGTATCGGAATGATCACCTGTATCGTGGGATATAGCGACATACTGGTAGTAAAAAAAAATGCGCACGAGACTTGACACAACGTGTGAAATTCATACCGTAAAGTTTGTTCAGCCAATTTTTTCGAACCTACCCATGAAACTGAACAACTTTTATCGAGGAACTTTGGCTGGAATATAAAGAATGAAATTGACCTTCCCATACAAATGGTGCCAGCGGCTCTGTATAACCTGCCTTAGGTCTCATGGTGAGTAACATGAGCAACATCAAATGCATTATAGAATCGTCTGTTACATTCGTAGGTTACGGTTGGCGCACAGCATCACAAACCAGTAGGTCTGCCACCATTTCATTCGATATGTGTCGATACTAAATCCTGGATTGAAATGGACTGGAATAGATTCCATGGCTATAAACGTTTCAATTGTGGCAATAAACTGACACCCACATCTGACACGAGATATTAGCACAGCTTAGCTCATTTACAAGGTTGCCGTTAATTGATCCATCTGTCTATTTCAGACGGTTAATAGAGTTAAGAACTTGCCTATCTGTGATACCTTTGTCCAAGGAGATTTATAATAAACGACTTGGCTCTAATACAAAATGGTGGCAGACCTACTGGTTTGTGATGCTGTGCGCCAACCGTAACCTACGAATGTAACAGACGATTCTATAATGCATTTGATGTTGCTCATGTTACTCACCATGAGACCTAAGGCAGGTTATACAGAGCCGCTGGCACCATTTGTATGGGAAGGTCAATTTCATTCTTTATATTCCAGCCAAAGTTCCTCGATAAAAGTTGTTCAGTTTCATGGGTAGGTTCGAAAAAATTGGCTGAACAAACTTTACGGTATGAATTTCACACGTTGTGTCAAGTCTCGTGCGCATTTTTTTTTACTACCAGTATGTCGCTATATCCCACGATACAGGTGATCATTCCGATACCATGTGGGTATTCCAGAAAATAACTCTTTTTTTTTTTTTTTCAACAGATCTCCCAATACGTGTTCGAGGAGACTTTCAACCTGCGTTTCGCGGTGCCGTTCACACAACACAACGCGACGGTCTCCGGCGCTACACTTGCTGCATTGTCACCAGCTCAAGTCGCTCAAATCAAGCGGCTTAACTCATTAGACATCGAGCTGTACGACTTCGCTAAGAACCTCATGTTCAAGCGGTGAGTATTCTATGATGACGTTGTATTATTATTACTTTAAGTTTTCCAGTGCCTTGGCGTATGCTGTTACATTAAATTATGTTTTCAATAAATAAAAATGTGATTAAAAATCTCAGGCAGGGCACTAGGGTTTATCAGATCTATGAACCCGAACCGAATACTCACATGACAAGAAGTCCACACTATGAATTTTATATTTAGGGATGTTATTTATTTACCTCTGGCAACTTCATGGGATATCTCATCAACTAGTTTAATTCTTGGTTTTAAAGGCACGATGGAAGACACTACAAAGTAGAAGTATATCAAGTCACACCTAATGCTGTCCAACCATTCGTCTTGCTTTTACTACTTACATAAGTCCGGGAATCGTTGAAGCGCAGTCCCCAAGAGTTAGAAAGATTATAAGATTTACTTTTCAAGAGAAACCAATTCTATTCAAGATGTCAGAAGTTTTCAAGAGGTATCTAAATCCCCGGCGCGCTATTTTATGCGGACATTCGATTTTCTTAAATTAGTTTTGTTCGTGCAGGTTCGAAGCGCTGAAAAAGCGCGACTCCGACTTTGACTACCGGTGGCGACATCTAGGCGAGGTCTCCCCGAGGAATGGCGTCACAGAGTTCGACTGGGACAGCAATCTAGAAGACGCCACCACTGAGAAGTACAGAGGCAAGTAACGCCCCAAAAGACGAGCGAGAAACACTCGCCAACTAGCGGACACTAGTCATAGAAAACGCAAAACACAAAAATGTTACATTACCGTACATCTCTGTCAGTCTCGTGTAAATAACAGGGCGAGGAAACAAGATACCCTATCAGTGGAGTAGTAAAGTTTATCTATCTCAATTAAACGGCAGGATCGCTGGAGATGTCGAGGGCTATAAAAGCTGACGCGACATTAAACTCCACTTTAATTACAACTTTACAAATAATGTGTTTATTTGTAGCGAACAACAATCTTGCGGTTAGTTTCTGCTTGTGTATAAATTATTGTGTCCATAAAGCCTTAGTTGTACATTTTAGTAGCTTCTCCCGAACGCTCACAGCTACGTTTCAGCAGTCATAAAAGTTAAGTAATTTTCAACTTAATACAGTTTTCATAGCCGCCTAGTTGGGGCACGCTCCCGTTTTCCACTTTAATGGTTTTTGAAATTGAAACGGTTGTAGTGTTTGGGTTGAATGGATCGTTTAGTTTAGGCAGCTTTTAAACTGTTTAGTTAACTACGTGGATGATATATCCACACATTGTGCTATAAGTCCATCCCTTGTAATTATATCTATTGTATTAGTCTGTTGTTGAATGAATGTTGATGATAGAAACAGGGTAGGTAATGCATCTAGGATGAACCCAACGAAGCGTAGACTTAGGGAGTCGTCTATCTAGTGAACCGTGACTGCTTGGGCAAAAATGATAGAAAAAATTGCTCAATTATTGGGAATGATAGGAATTTGGTGATGGCTTTTAATACTTATTTTCTATATAGGGTTAGTTGATGGCACGGTTCACTGGATGAACAGTAACTTATTGAATACGTGTACTATTATGCTACTGTAAATAGTGAAGTATGTAATATAGTCACCTCACAAGTAGACATAATCGAAGAGTGTTTAAAATTTGTTTGGAGCTGTTCAAATAGTCTAGAATAGAGAAACTACTGAAATATTTTAGTAATGAATGAAATATAGTAAAGACGCAAATATTCGCTTCCGATAATAATGGTGTATATATTGTACGTGGAATACAGTGAAGACAATTCTCATTTTATTACCAAAGAACAAAATTGAGTGCTATAGAGAACTTTTCATAACGAACAAGTTATTATAAGGTTATAAGCAGGGCTCGGATAATCGGGTGCAAAAAATTAAAAGTCACTGTGGGAGCTAATGAGAGTTGCTACAACCACCTTTTTATTAGTTACAACAATAAAGAAAAATAAACTAGGGCCCTGAAAATTTGAAAAAGGTGGTAGTAGCAACTCTTAGCTCCAACTCTTTAAATTTTTTTGCACCCGATTATCCGAGCTCTGGTTATAAGTGTGTACATAAGGTTTTATTTACTTCCGACAGTAAGTCGTAAGTGTAGGTAGGTTAGTATAAGAATATTGAGTACATTTAACGGAGGCATCTATGTACAATTGTGTTCTATGTTCTATGTGTTGTTTACATGTTTTGCATGAATTTCTTAGTATACTTGATCGTTTATATGTCGACAAGCGCGATCTCTCAATAAAATATAAATGCATAAGCATAACCGATACATTTAGTTCGTAAGTTGGTATTTTATTTGCCCTAATATTATAGCAATACTTTTATAGTACAACGTTTATGTTTTTATATTTACGTTATATACTGCCAATTGGAGAGTGCATCTAGTGAGCTCTTTAGTTTAAAAATTCTGTATAAGAATTCTTTTTTTACCTAAGTTATTTATTTGGATATATTTTGCGTTACCGTAAGCCAATTTATAAATTGGATGTAATATGATTATGGAAGTGGCAACCGATCTCGTGAGCACGTTCGCTCCGGGCCCCCTAAAGAATTTTATATCGGCGGTTGTAGCCAAGTGTCAAATGGTAATTTATTGAGGGTGACAAACTCGATTCCTGGGGCAGCTAGGTACCCCCTGATAATGCCGTTTGACGTGCGTCGTCATTATATTGCAAAAATGTAATTTTTCCACCGAAAAAGCAATTTGACATAATCCCCAGCGAAAAACAAATCTACAAAATGAGAGAACCCATATCAAATCTTGTGACGGGCACTTGTAATAAAACGAAATAACTCGGCCCGCGATGGCGGAAAGTAAATTTATTTTGCCTTTCAATCCCTGAAATTTAATGCTGTTGTCGAGTTTTATTCGGGAACTATGTGAGGCCAGTCGAGCGGCGTAATTCCCCGGTGCCACATGACAAATTAAACATTTTTCATTTCACCGCTCCGAATTACTCGTCAACTCATTTCTGTGTACGTTTCGTACATGCCTCCATACGCATACCTACCAGCATTTGTACATTGCATTTTTGTAATAACTCCCTCCCATCCCGATGTTCTTTGTGTACTGCGAATCGGTTTATTTATGAGTCCTTTTCATGTGGATATTGCGCGTTATAAATTCGCTAACATTTCGAGTTGCATTTTCCAATACTGAGAGTCGTATATCGTTGTGTTATTGAAGACTTATGAGCATTTGATTTTTGCTTTTTATTGCGAAGAAAAGTCTGGGGTGTCAATGTTTTGTACCTTATATTTTAGTAAAACTGCTGGGATATTGGATAAGCAGTATGACCTGTCTGTCCGATGATGCCTCTTCCTTAATAAAGTACGCTCTAAGAATACCTAATATTAAACTTGACGCTACAATTTCCTGTCGTACAAAATGTAATACATTGCAGTTATATGACTGATCCTTTTACCTGGATTGGAAAGAAAGCTCGTAATGGTTGAAAGAGTGAAGTGTGCCGCCATCTTGGTTCTTGTGAAGGAGTCATTTTTTTTTTTTTACTATTCTCCCGTTTGGGAAGGCAATGTGCGTGTTTGAGTGCTGAATGCGGTCTCTTGACAATAAGCACTTCTTCAACGATCCAGTGCTGCCGAGTGCGTTATTAGCTACAAAGTGGGGTACTTCGATTCCTTTAGAGCCATAATAATACAGGGTGTAAGGTATTTATGTTCCCGAAAACAATGATGAGCTCTACACATCGAATCTACAAATTATCCTGTAGAACTTATATGTTATTTGTAATTTCTGTGTTTTTGTACAATAAAGTATATTGTATTGTATTGTTAAATTATGAAAAAAAAAGCCTGATTAAAAAAAACCTACATCGTTCTAACCGCCGGATAGATTTTTTTTCAAATTTCGATGCGAAAGTTGTTAAATGAAGGTTAGCTTGTTTGTAGTAGGTACAGTAATCGAGGATGAATTCGGTCTAAAATCGGACAAAACTGATTGGGTTTCGCCAATTTCATTTGTTCGAACCTTATTAACAATAGCATTTATGAGACAGAAGTAATTTGTATTAATTGCGTTTTACTGTATTTTGTAGCTTTTAACGCAACTCAGTTCTAATTTAAAAATAGAAATCACTCTGTATTTAAAAGACATTACCTATATTTTTATTTTGCTTGTGTATTATTTTACTATTTGGCAAATATTTTAATAAGAAATTGATGCTACTTTGAAAATTGTTAATAAAATATAGTTTTAGTGTATAAGCTTACTGTTCACGTATATTTTTCTGTTTTAAGCCCTGTGATATAAAATCAATTGCACCGACCCTGAATAATTGAAGTTATTCCTTTTAAGTATGTTTTTACTTTTTTTGTAAAGTTGATCCGAAAAAAATAAAATTACTGTTCATTGTGATGGCATTGTGTAGAAATATGTAAAGTGCTCACACAGTAATGCGGTGTGTACAATAGTTTCAAACCGTTTGTTTCGTGTTGTTTCGTGAAATATTCCATAGTTAAGCATTTAGTTTTAATCTGCTTATAGTAGATTTCAACTGAACACTTAATAACTACTTATAAAATGGTAACTAAGCTACTAAATAAGACAACAAAAATAGTTTCAATATTTTTTGCAATTAACAGGTATTCCTTTTGTATGAAATGTTTATATGTGAATGTTTGCAAACGTTTTGCAACACCAATGTAAATTGTGGGGCTTATTTTGTGTCGACAAGCTGACATCAATCGGAAGGTGCAAGCCATACAGCAAGTTGGCCATATATAGAAGAGGACACATGTGTGACGGGATTGTAGAGCAGATTATTTTAATTGCAGTTATTAACCGACTTACAATAAAAAGGAGGAGGTTCTCAATTCGTCGTGAAATTTTATTATTATCTTTTATGTATGTTTAGTCATAGCTTATCGTTATTTTTCCTATATTTCGACCTGTCTAGGTTTCTTAACAATGTTCAATATCATACATATTATGATAAAACATTCCAGGATAGTTTAAAGCTGAAATTGTATGGGACAGTCAAACTAAGTTTTCAGAGTATACCCAGCAGATTCGGAACTACAAATAGTCAGAGCCCAAATATAACTCAAACTGATGACGTCCAACTTAAGGCTTGTATCTCGTTTATTTACCAACGTAACACGAAGGGTGCAAGTGTGTAGGTTTCCGTATATAAAATAAATGCTCTACTATTTCGTCACACATTATAGAATGATAACTTAGATATAAATAGCTAGTTACATATTGTATCTGAAGCACGCCACCGGTGCATATGCGTTGTACCAAAATTAGTGTTTAGTTCTTTAAGTTCCCGACTGAACCAAAACATAGAGAGTTATGTTGTTTTAACGAACACAGTAATAAAACAAACGAAACCTATTCTGTGCTTTTATTACTCTCCTTTTCTCCCCGAACATGTTATGTCTCATGCATTTTAAATTTCCTAAAACAAAAACTGGGATTTAAAAAGCAGTGAAACAAAATACTTACTTAATTAACATCTTAATTCTACACATTTAATATTTTTAAATGGTACCTACTGTGATATAGTAAGTATGTAGTACAGAATCTGATAAAAAATATACAAAGGTTATTAAAAAAATACAGAACATTAAGCGCCCAGTCCATCAAAATTAACAACATCTTTTACGCCTCGTAAAAAAAGCCTAAGACAGTAATATAACACAGTTGTACCTAAGCTAAGTCATATACCGACTAACGGTTCTATAAGCTATAGAAATTAAACGAGGAAATCATGTTAAGCAGCCTATTAGCGGTGAAATATCTGGTTAACGTGCGACGGAAGCTGTCAAAAGACTATTAAGGGTGCGCGTAAGCACGGGAACTTGCGTCCGTGCGTTTCTTAAGAGGGTTTATCCTGCTGTCTTAGCGCCACTTTGGATAAAAATAATTACTCACTAAAAGGTACGCATATTATTATTAAAAGTTTGGTCCAGGTACTAATGCGCTAGATTAGAAGTCTTATCTTGCTTGGATTATTGTCCCACTGCTGGGCAAAGGCAGGGGCCTTTACCTCGTTGGAGAGAGCTCCAACACTAATCTGGAGACTAGAAGTAAATCAGATAAGTTATTATTAAAAAGACTGAATTTCCCTGGATATCTATCAGAAAATTTGGTTACAAAAAAAAGAAAGTGAGGAAAAGACAACATACATCCCTCCCTGCAGAACCGGTTTCGCAAAAATCTGCTCAGATATTTAACGGTGTGGCGGCGCTAGCATTGCGGGCTTAACACTCTTAAGTGCGGAAAACTGGACACGTTTTTACACGCAAGTGCGTGAAATGTAAGTTGTAGCCAAAGGATGTTACGAGCTTGTTAAAGCTGATTTGGAAATAGCTGTCGGAAGCCGTAATGAAGCATTTTAGCTGCAAATGGGTGTTTAAAGACACTTTTTTGCTGCTTATACCTATGCGTTATTGCAGCACAGGATGCTTGAATCTACTGTCGTTTTATATTGCAAACTCTTGAGTAATTATAAGCCTGTTTTATTAAAACCGTTTTCATTTTCAATTATTTCTAGACTTTAATTAAATTACTGAAGGAACTAATTGAAAACCTTGTTGAAATCTCGCCGCAAGCTTAGTAGGTATAGTCCCTTTACTTTGATAATTCAGTATTATTTATTACGTAGATATTATTAAAGTAAACCTGGGTTCTTGTTAGTATAACCTGGAGTTTACTTAGCTTAGGTTATAATTCAGCTATTCAGCAAACAAAAACAAGCTTCGTACGAAAATATTCACTCAAGGTTCCAAGGTCCCTAGTAATAAGGTAAGCAATGTTTAACTGCTTGTATAAATAACTAGCTTTCTGTCAGCGGTGTCACCCGCTGCTAAAAAGATTTCCCGTGGGAATAATGTAATTTCCCGTGGTAAAAAGAAGCCTATGTTACTCAGGATGAACGTAGCTTTCTAATGGAGAAAGAATTTTTTGAAATCGGTCCAGTAGTTTTTAAGTTTATTCGTTACAAACATACACACACACAAAAATACAAAACTTTCCTCTTTATGATATTAGTGTAGTTTATTGAACTAGTTAAATATGACAACAAGGTCTAAATATATCTATAGAGTTTTTTTTTTATATTTTTAGAGTACACGACAGAGGAGAATTAGATGGTTATTACCAGGATTAATCGGGTCTGAAACAGTCTGTCATATTGAGAACCTATTCCTCTTTGATGTTAGCGTTAGACGGTAGAGCCAGCATTGGTCGAATTAGAATTTATATCATTTAAGATTCCTAGCTTGATTAGGACAATGCAGGCCGAATCACCATAGGTAAGAGTTGCCCATTGCCCAACCCATATAATAAAAGAAGTCGAATTCTGAACATAGGTACACCTTTTTAAATCCGATTAAAAAAGCTTAGTAAAGCAGTTGTGCATGCACACCATTGCAATTTACTGAGTCCATTAGGCTGAATAAGGTATGGAGTGGTTCTGGCCAGTTGGCGTAGGACAGCGCAGCCAGCACAGGAAGCCCGAATGGTCAAATTTGCATTTATGTCATTAGGCCGCATCCGCCGGCCTGCTGGTACCCTGGTACGTATACAGGGTGTTATTTTATACAAGAATAGGCGACAAGATGCCTGTAGAACTATAATGACAGGCTGCAATATAGACCTTACTACGCCAAACTCCACATACCCGCTTTTATTGACTTCATCAGACCGCCGCGCCTGTAGCAGAGTACTGAGAAAACAGCTGTATAATCTAGGAACCTTAACCATTTTTTTTTTATGTTCGCTTTCGTACGTATACGTACTATTATTTCCCTGATTCTGGGACTACTCGTATGTTTGGGATAAATTATCAAGGAATCTAGGTACAGTTTTGTACCTAGAATTTTTAAAACCAAATGTCTTTTACCGTGTTTACTATTCAGTGGATCTATCTATGTCTTTTCATCTCTCCCAGACCAGCAACTTCTAAACTAGTGTTGATTGATTGTTAACACCCTGTATCAGCATTGATAGTGCGTTGCACCCTCGTGACGTCACAATCCTGATTGATGCCCTGATGGATGAGTGCTCCATCGAGTGAGGAGCTTTGGTTAGTGCCAATTCAGTAAGGTACAGCTCAGCTATTCGTATTCTAGTGTTTTCAAACGGCGCTCGATTGTGAATGGCCGATATTTTTTATCATGTTACGAAGAAGTTGTTCAGTTAGAAGCTACCTTATGGGTCTTGACACGAACGAGGGGTTTTAATCATGTTACTTTGACAGCCGTAAAGTTACATTAGTTAGTTAAGATTAATTTAGAAATAATTAAGCCTACTTGTAAATTATTGATTAGCCTTTTACCAAATGATGCCAAAATACTAATGAGATTTCCCGTGGGAATAAGATATTTTGTTGCCTTTGTGTTAATCCAGGGTGTCAGCTAACTCCATACCAAATTTTATTAAAATCGCTTCAGCCATTTAGACGTGAAGAAGTAACAAACATACACACTCACACACTCACAAACTTTCGCCTTTATAATATTAGTGTGATATTTCTAACCATTAGAGTGTTCTACTTGGTCCTAGGTTCTATATATACAGAATTCGCTATCAAATCAGCAACTTTTTATGAAATGTCAAAAACGATTTTTTGTATTAAAATACTGGGTTATGACGTCACACGCAAGTAAATGTTGACTACTCAAATCAATAACTTCTATATTTTTAACTTGTTTATTAAATCGAAATGTGCTTTTTTTCTTAAATGGTGAATGATATCCACAGTATTTTAGCCATCTGCTTTAAGGTATAAACGTTTTGAATTTTTTTAGCCACCCAGTCAACATGCCTATTAAGCTATCGATAAGGGAACTTCAGTGCCTACCGAACGTATCAATCCGTCAAGCAAGTGTCACCAGTGTAATCAAGATAAGCAACTTGATTTTGATTGATAAGATGTCCGCGGGAAGCGTGAGCAGTTGGCGAGTGCAAATTTCATTATTTCGGGTGCGTCAATCATAATTTAGCACCCTACCCATAGTTTCAACAACTTGAGTGGTAGAGTAGATAAGTACCGACGTAGTTTAGCACTTACGAAATTAGCGTCCTTTGATTCCCTTGTTGGAACTATGTTGAAACTTCTAGTTAGCGATGCATTCATACAAATAGGCCAACGACATTATACACAGCTATTATAACATCGTTGCACCAATCAATTGTATAAGTTGTTAGTGAATGAGAGAGTTATTGGCAAATACAAGGTGTTAATTTAATTTGCGTGCCTTAGCTTAGGGGGTGTTTCAGTAACGTTAAAGGAGCCTATAAAAAAAACCATCCAATTAAAAAAATTAAAAAAACAAAAGTCGGTAGGTATTTATAAAGATTCCTAGTGCTGCGTCTAGCTCTCGCGCTATAACTATAACAAATCCCGCGCGACGCGCGATACCGCGAGAGCCAGACGCAGCTCTTGGATTGGAATCAAACAATCGACTTTTGGTTTATTTATTTATTTATTGAGTTTGATTTTTTAAAATATTTTTTATGGACTCCTTTAACGTTACTGAAACACCCCCTAAGCTATGGCACGCAATTAAATTAACACCCTGTATAGGCCAGTTCGCAACGGTGCGTTCGATACTCTGGCAACACTCAGTGCAACTCTGGCAACACCACCGCTGCGCTCAATGCAACTGGATCATGCGATTGAATTGATGAATGGACAATCAGCAGCGCTCTCAGCCGAGTGGACACCAAACCAATTTCAATTGAAACATCCTTCACGTCCTGACAATTTAAACTGAAAGCTTTATCATCGACGATTCGAAGAATTGTCATCGGATCAAATGGAAAGTATAAAATAACCCGAAACTCGGATCGTCCGATTGCATCACATCACATCACATCACACCAGTCGAATAATAAAACGGTCGCGTTTCCCGGTAAAGTGTCGTTCGACGGCTCTTCGAATGCATTAGGAATATTAGGATGCACCCGCCTTTGGTAAACCCGTGTCTTGTTACTAGAACCACGGTTTCTACAGAAAAGCTCTGTTTGGGGAGTACCACGCTATTCCGGGAACATCGTAACGTAGTTTGTTTTTATGAAGCAAACGAGAACCGGATTATTTTTCCAAAGGAAATTCTTGCGCACGTACGAAAAATCCCGCTAACGAATCATGTTTATCAGTTAGCTAGCGTGCGCCGACGTGAAGAGAGGGTTCTAAATCAAATCAAGATAATCTAACTTTCTTGGCCCCGAGTTTGAACAATCTCGAAACAGTACGCGAACTCATCAAAACGATCCATTGTTTCAGCCAAATTGAGGCAACGCAGTTTAAGATGAAGGAGTTTTATTTCTGCGCCAATGGGAGATGGTTGTTACCAGAGACACTTTACAGTTTAACCGTTTGAAGTTGCACAAAGGGCGAGGAACCTCCGGCACTCCGGTTTCGGGAAAAAGCTTTTAGAGTTAAGTTGCGTTTGAGAGCCTCCGCTCTTTGTCTCAGGGCTCCGTTTCTTGTAATCTCTATTGTGCGTCTTATATTCACAACCAGTTATCTTTCGGGAGCCACCAATTTATAGTTATTATGCGGGCCCGGAGGCACAACAGTTATTGTGGCCTTTGTTTTGTTGTGATAGAGGCACCTTATCGAAGCGTAAGGCGTTCGATGTTGGCCGTTCTAATCAGCGACGGGAGAATGGGTTCCGGACATGTTTGTTTAGTTCCGGCAGACCGATTTATAATTTCCAAGGGTCGGGTATTATTTACGGCGCAGTAAATAAAATGACCGCGTTTTATAAAATGATATTTATGAGGGACGGGTTAAAGAGTCATTAATCCCGTGCAGCGGTCTGCAGGACGAACAAAAGGTTATTGTTTAGAGGGCTATCGTCCTAGTACTCATGCGGGGCAATAGCGCGTGAAACATGGGTGGCTCACGACTCGCGACTAACTGCCGCCGTGGTCTAGCAGTTGGAGTCATTTGCTCCCGATCTGGAGGTCATGGGTTTGATTCCCATGGGGAAACTCAAAGTTAATGTTTATTAATTTATCACTTTGTAAGAATTTCCCCAGTTTGTTTAGGACGAAGCAGGCTGAATCACCTGATATGTCGCCTAGTGCTGTGCTACGAGTATTAGGCTGTTTAAAACTCTGACACCAGGGTTCATCGGGTCGTTCTTCCTCCCAAAAAAACCCACCGATAAGAAGACGACTTGCGTATCAGATGTAGGTTATTCAAATAAGCTTCTTCATTTCACTTTGTAAGGCTCTAGGTCAGTGGTCTTCAACCTTTTTGACCCCACGGGCCAAATTTCCTTAAAAATATTTTTGGCGGGCCGCAATTTAAGAGAAAAATATACTAACCAATAAAAAATATTTTATAATTTTTAAAAATTATATTATAACACAATACTTTTAAAATTTAAAATTTTTAGATGTTACCAACAAATTAACATAACAACAAATTTCGGGGGATGTGCGCTCGCGTCTTGCTTCACGCGGCGTAGGGAGCCTGTTGACTCAACTTACTTGTGCGCATATTATTGTTTTACAAACTACTAGCTTTCCACCCGCGTTAAATGAGTTTTCCCGTAGAAATGAAAGTTTTTCCGCAGTGAAAAGTAGCCTATGTCCTGTTGCAGAACCTAACCAATATGTGTGCCAAATTTCATCCCTATCCATCCAACAAACATCCAAACCTATCAAACATCAAAACCATCGAACTTTATAATATTTGTAGGATTTTCGTGTAGAATGAAATAATTTCATAATTAGCGATATCGATGCAAAGAGAGTAAGGGAGAAGGTACTAGACTAGACTGAAAGTTTATTAAATTTCGAAAATTCAAATTAATGAAAATAAAATTAGTTAGTTAAAAATTTTGCCGCCTGACACGCCGGGCCGCAAGCAAAGGCTCTACGGGCCGCATGCGGCCCGCGGGCCGCGGGTTGAAGACCCCTGCTCTAGGTGAACGTTTCGCTTTGCATTTCTACTAAACTCCTGTCCGGGGCAGCTTCTACGTGCAACAACTCATAAACACTTAGCGTACCCTTGGGGCGAATCATAACTAGGAACTTGGCAACTTTACTCAAGCGTTCATTCATTAAGTTATGAACTATTTACATAGCTATGAATGAGATATGACACCATTCATAAACTTGCCTACCTTCAGTGGTAATAGTTTATTGGTTACAAGAACGATTCTGAAACATACATAAACATTATACAATAAATGACTTCATCGCACGTAAAAGGCGCCACAATCATAAATGCAAAAGTAATGTCTGTTACGCTTTCAAGGTTAAACAGCTGAAAGTAAGTAGATGGTACTTTCAAGACAAACGTAGACTGACCTACTGACCCTGGGAAAATATCACATTTCCACAAGAATAAAATATTTCGTTTTCACGCAGTGTTTTAACTAATATTGATTTGGAAGAGCTACTTTAACCGCTGGAAAATCCAAACATCGTTCCCGCGAAAACGAATTTAGCGAAAATAATAGTGCTTCATAATAATCGTTGCTAATCTATGCAGAAATATAAAGCTCCTTACATAATGGAGTCTGAAGCTAAAACGCTTGTGGTGCTTGTGGAGTGGGAGTCCAATACGGAATCTCGATGCACGCAATCTCGACGCACGGAATCTCGACTGATATCGAAACACTCTATCTCGACGCACGGAATCTCGACTGATCTCGAAACACGCTATCTCGATGCACGGAATCTCGAAAAACGAAATATCGACGCACTGAATATCGACGCATGGAATCTCGAAAAACGAAATATCGATGCATTTTATCTCGAAAAACAAATGCATGCCGGAAAGAGTCTCGACGAGATCAACATTTCGGATGACAGCTGTCAAACTTGAAACGGCCATATCTCGGAAAGTATCGGTCTTAAAGTTGTCGTGTGTAGGGACAAATTATAGGTCTTGACGAGATCTACATTTCGGATAACAGCTGTCAAACTTGAAACAGCCATATCTCGGAAACTATCGGTCTTAGAGTGCTCGTGTGTAGGGACAAATGATAGGTCTTGACGAGATCTACATTTCGGATGACAGCTGTCAAACTTGAAACGGCCATATCTCGGAAACTATCGATCCTAGACTGTTGGTGTGTAGGAACGAATGATAGGTCTTGACGAGATCTACATTTCGGATGACAGCTGTCAAACTTAAAACGGCCATATCTCGTAAACTATCGATCCTAGACTGCTGGTTCGTAGGGACAAATGATAGATCTTGACGAGATCTACATTTCGGATGACAGCTGTCAAACTTGAAACGGCCATATCTCGGAAAGTATCGGTCTTAAAGTAGTCGTGTGTAGGGACAACTGATAGGTCTTGACGAGATCTACATTTCGGATGACAGCTGTCAAACTTAAAACGGCCATATCTCGGAAACTATCGGTCTTAGAGTACTCATGTTCAGGGACAAACGATAGGTCTCGACAAGATATATAATTTGTCCCTACACACGAGTACTCTAGGATTGATAGTTTCCGAGATATGGCCGTTTCAAGTTTGACAGCTGTCATCCGAAATGTAGATCTCGTCAAGACCTATCAGTTGTCGCTACACACGAGTACTCTAGGATCGATAGTTTCCGAGATATGGCCGTTTTAAGTTTGACAGCTGTCATCCGAAATGTAGATCTCGTCAAGACCTATCATTTGTCCCTACGAACCAACAGTCTAGGATCGATAGTTTCCGAGATATGGCCGTTTCAAGTTTGACAGCTGTCATTCGAAATGTAGATCTCGTCAAGACCTATCATTTGTCCCTACGAACCAGCAGTCTAGGATCGATAGTTTACGAGATATGGCCGTTTTAAGTTTGACAGCTGTCATCCGAAATGTAGATCTCGTCAAGACCTATCATTTGTCCCTACGAACCAACAGTCTAGGATCGATAGTTTCCGAGATATGGCCGTTTTAAGTTTGACAGCTGTCATCCGAAATGTAGATCTCGTCAAGATCTATCATTTGTCCCTACACACCAACAGTCTTGGATCGATAGTTTCCGAGATATGGCCGTTTCAAGTTTGACAGCTGTCATCCGAAATTTAGATCTCGTCAAGACCTATCATTCGTTCCTACACACCAACAGTCTAGGATCGATAGTTTCCGAGATATGGCCGTTTCAAGTTTGACAGCTGTCATCCGAAATGTAGATCTCGTCAAATTGGGCTGCCCGTTTCTCAAACTCAAAGAGAAAACATCGTGAAAATTATAACAAAACTTATTTTATAAACTATGAAAATGATACGAATGAGTTCGAGATAGCGTGCGTCGAGATACAGTACATTTTTTGACGTAAAATTGCTTTCGAGATTGCGTGCGTCGAGATTCCGTATTGGACTCGTGGAGTGGGTACCTAAGGAGTCATTAGCTGACTGGAGTGCTGGAGTGAGGGAAAAACGTGCAGTTTATTGCACCTGGCCACTGTACACTCATACAACGAGAAGCAACCATTATAGAAATATTTGCTAATCTATGCAGCACTGTAGAGTTCCTTACATAATGGTGTCTGAAACTAAAATGATTCTGGTTCTTAAGTGGGTAAGTGGTCGCGACTGGCCGACTGTAGTCTGGAGTGGTAAATGAGGGAGTAAGAATCACTGGAGTGCTAGAGTGGAGAGAGAACGTGCCGTATGCGCCAGATTCTGAGACGTAGGCTTCGTTTTACCACAGGGAAATATCTTTACTATGTAGGGA
Source organism: Scrobipalpa atriplicella (assembly GCA_029255725.1). NCBI lineage: Eukaryota > Metazoa > Arthropoda > Insecta > Lepidoptera > Gelechiidae > Scrobipalpa > Scrobipalpa atriplicella. The sequence continues at coordinate 8,399 of JARACY010004617.1, read as the reverse complement.
TTTTCCTTAGAGAATGAAGTCTGGAACTAAAGCGCTTGTGAAGTGGGTAAGTGGTCGCGACTGGCCGACTGTAGTCTGGAGTAGTAAATGAGGGAGAAAGAGTCATTAGCCGACTGGAGTGCTGGAGTGGAGAGAGAGCGGCTTTCTGTGCCAGTTTATTGCACCTGGCCACAGTAAACGTGGATCAGAATACCAAAGGCCGAATTGACTTTTGGCATTATACAGACTCACATACCAATTCATCATCTTCATTTCCTGAATGAACAGAAGACCCCTCAATCGGGTGGTTTTCGTCAATTTTGTCGTACTAACCATACTATGCAGGCGGATTGGCGATCGCAGTAGATTTTATATTACTTACAAGGAACGCTGCTACCCCCTCTGCTTATCAGAACGTTACTTAAGCTATGTACTGCCACAGAATGCTGTAAGCAATAGTTACAACTTATGTCTTTGTTACTTTTTAAAAGAGAAAAGTGTAGCACCTAATTAGCTATCTGCGAGTGTCACGTCCGGCTCTCCTTGCTTCATTTAGCACGTTGTGGATTATGCAAACTAAGAGAGCTAGGAAAATGACCAGTGGCAAATTCTCAACGTACACTTTTATCACCACTGCGTGCCGTTGAATGTTCTACGTTCAAATCTATCAACAGCAATGGAAGATAGGAAATAATAGTCAACTGTTGAAAAAAAAAAAACAGAACAACTGCAGAATGCAGATTTTTCACCCTTTTTAGTAAGTTTCTTGTGTACCTAACTCTCGCTTTACCTAACATTTCCAAAAATAACGAGTTTCTGCATAGTTTCTAAACATTACAAACAAACAAACACATTCGTGTCCTAAGTCAATGAAATGTCTATATTTTTGCATAGTTAACTATGTAGTACCTAATTAAAGTTCTACTTATATTGTATTTCAACAAAAAAAATTCTCTAGAGTGCAGCGTCGACTATGCGTTGTTGCATAGCATATTTTAACATGAGGACCCCTATAGATTACATCTGTGATTTGTAATTAACCTCATTCTATGGTCGGAAAGTACGTAATTATGACAGCAGAGGTAGATGCGACCTCCCAAGTAGACACACATAGCCCCATAGGCCAGTCATTAACGTTTTCGAAGAATAATGAAAACATTTCGAAAATTAACGGATTTTTACGTAGAGATTATATTTTGTCTTGATAAGTCACAAAGAGATATTAAAACTCATCTCTATTTATCAATAGAAGTAGTATTGATAACATAAAACTTCTGAGTCCAATAGAATATATGTATTGATCTAATTATTATTCATTTTAATAGTCATTATAATTTACATAATATCATAAATAATAAGATTACACACATTTCTCATAATGAGTCCAAATATTCATCATGTTATTTTATGTTTAATGATAAACTTAGGCTATAAAATCTTGGGACGAGATATTTGGAATTTTGAACACCTTTTATGATATCCGCTATCAGTTATTAGTATACAGTATGTCCCGTCCCGTTAAATAAGGCTCGTATTTATAAAGCGATCTCAAGATTGAGAGCAATATTAAGTGCGGATTTGACAGGTCATTTTGTACTGGAATGACATTTCTGATACGAACTCAAACTCGCTGTCAGTCTCAAGTGCTGATCATAAATACGGGCCTAAGTATCTGACGGTAGGGCTATACCTATAACGATTTCCGATCATTGTCCGTTAGCTGTGATTACAAAATGCTTTAAATAACAAACATAACGTTGCTGTAGATTAGATGCGATACACTGTTGTAAGACGCTTCATAGGGCTAAGTGGCGCTACTATCAGTAACATTCTGGAGGAACCTTTTCTAATTTTCTTTCTGTTTTGTCAGTGAAGGATAAAGGCGCGGTCTTATGTTAGAAAGCATGGATGTATGTTTTTTAGCGAACTTTTATATTTATTGCACGTTCTACTTATTTAATTAATGATAATAAACAACTTTCCAAAGCACAAAAATTTTAGCTAAAAAGATTTAATTCTTCCATACCAAGTTCCTCTTCTCATTCGCATCTGCAGTTTTGTATGGACAGCGCAACATTTAATTTTGAGATAAAATTTTTGTGCTTTGCGTATGTTGTTTGTTATCATAAGTAGAACATGTGGTTTAAAGAAACGCCATACTTTTTTTTACATCCTGTATAATATTTTTTCAATAAAGGCGCTATTGAGCCTCACGTATCGCCTAAGATAAAAAGGCGCGAGGAGGAGCGCAAGCGCCGCTGCTGGCCATATTTCTGTTTATTTATTATCATTGGCAGGCGCTGCGATCGACAATAAATTTGAGCAGGTGTTTGCCCAGAACGAGATACAAAACACTACATTACATACCGGCTACACTATCGGTAAGAGAGTGGAAAGTTCACCGCTGTTAATTTGTTGCTGTGTACAGTATCTCACGTCCGTAGATAGTATATATTTATTTTGTGTCCTGTTCAGTAACAGGCGGCTTTTTCTCAAATAAAGATGCACTTATGAAAAATTCTCAGGGTCCACATGCTCCATATATAATAGGTATAGAATTCTAGCTTCTGTAGTTTATTAAAATATGATGCCAAATCGGCGATTACGACAATTTTACTTGTACAAAACTATTAACCTAAATTGATTGTCAATTGTTATATAAAAAACATGTTTCTTGAATGTTGGTAAATGTTGAATTTTTTTAAAAATAAAGAAGCATGCCTTCAATCTCCCTCATTCAATATTTATAATGTTTGCAAATGTTTAGAAACGCCGGTGTAGGAGCACCATTAGATATAGTTCAAAGATCGGACAGTTTTATTGATATTGACAACTGCTGAATTGATTAGTACAAAATTGATTATTTTGACTTATTACTGCCCTTCTTTGACCCCTTGTCTATTTACGGAATAAATTACCTCATGTTGATTTTATATTATGTAAATATGTATTTTGTATGTTAATAGTTTCTTGCTACCACGCTATAGAGATAGAGACAGGTGTAGCTATAACATTCAATAAGTTTTTTTATGATGTAAAGTAAAGTACTAGAATCTCGTATCACGCGGTTTTACCGCAACTTTTTGAGAATTTCCGTGAGAAAAAGACATTTTATTCGCTGTTTATAGAAGCCAATGAAGGCGATTCGGTATGAATACTACTTATCTAGATCTCATCCTAAATTATTGCCGTCAACATTTTTTCTCTCATGATAGAAAATGAAATGACATGTAGGTATTTACTTAGATGGACCTACCTACTCGTGTCACTTGCAACGTCGAATTGCTCTCAATGTTAATACGAAATAATGTAGTTTTTTTATGAAAATTTGAAATCGGTGCAGTAGTTTCGAGTTTTTCAATTTCATTACAAACAAATTGCAAAACTTTTCCTTTTGTCATATTAGTAAGTATAGATAGAGATTTCTTAAGTCAAGTTATTGTAATTTGCTTATTAAATATCTAGTTTTAATTGATCTAGTTAATTAGCATAGCTAGTAAGGACCCATTCTCATGCATAAGGTAAACAAACATACATACATTATGCATTCATGACATTCTGTATGCGATTTAGATGTTTGTAGCCCGCCAGGTGGTAATTTCCTTCAGATCTTCCTTATGTGTAGTTTGATCATATAATATAGAGATGCAGGGATGCATTAAAATTTAATTTTCATTTCTTTTCCTGCAGAATTTCTGTTCCAATTGCAAATTTTGCGACATGGTTCCGTGAGATTACAATGTTATCGATTAGTTGAGGGCACGACTTACCTAACGAAATCTTGACTGAAATTATTGCCGCTCCTTTCTGTTCTCTCATGATAGAAAACGACAGGTATAGATTTCTTCTTCTTCTTCTTCTGTCGTATGGGTATCAAGTCGATCGACCCGATATTTTGCAACTACGAATTGATACCAAAAATTTACCATGCAGCTTTGTGCTGTCGTTGAGGAGTACAATTACTAGCAATGGGACAACCTCAAAATTATAATGAATTAATTTAATATAACTTTTTAAGCACTCGCGATTATTTACACTCATTTTACTTTAAATCGGGTATCCGCGATAAATTTTGGTGGTAAATCATAGGAATTTACCTGGTTCCCGACGTTTCAACAATGTTTCAATTGTCGTGGTCGCGGTGGTCGCGGTTCGACTGAAGATCCAGCGAGATGTCGGGCGATGGGCAGCTAGATGTTACACTACCCACATATTGTCTTAATAATTTTTATTGTTCGTAAACACAAGGCGACCGGCACACAACACTCATAATAAAAAGTAAAATGAATTAATTTAATATTTTGTAATTAATATGAGTTACGATAGTACATTTTAAACTTTAAAGGAATACAGTACTTCTCCTTATACCCTGTATATTTTGTGTCGTCGGGAAGCCGCCGGTATACGGTCGCCGGTGCACTCGTAAAATTTTATTTGGAGTTGCGACCATTTGGACGGCAGTACATCCATCCAGCATCTTACGTGGAGTTGGAGCACAAATTTAAGTACCTATGTAATGGAAACTCTACAGTACAAAAAATGCCGTCTGATAAATTCGCCACTGCGCGCATATACTCAGATCACAAAACCCCTGTGGCAGTTATAAACTTGACATACATACATACATATAATCACGCCTTTATCCCTGTCGGGGTAGGCAGAGCGTAAACGATTTATACAAAGGTCGTTCCGCCACGTCTGACAAGTTTTGAGGGTTATTCCAGAAAGATCTGCATATCGCTTTAGTGACGGGTTGTCAGCCCATCGCCTAAATTACATACTGAAACCCTCGAATCCCTTAGCTGGTTTTTACAGCATGCCCGGGAGGAGATGCAGCTGGCACATTCTATGTTTTCTATTCCCAGTCCAGCATGGAAGTCCTTAAACTTGAAGAGGACATAAATATAATTTAGAGTGTAATGGCACTTCCTCTTCAGGTTGCAGCAGGAATTTTAATGTGCACATGAACTTTAATGTGTGGTGGTAAACAGGATATTAACTTTATTAGGAATTACACCAGCTAATGGGCATTGAAAAACGATTAGATAACGAAAATGAACTTTATGTTAAACAAGATTGGTTCTGAAATAAGCTCAGCATCACTTTGGATAAAAAATTGCTCCTAGGTAGGTGTAGGTATATATTAAATTATATTTGTATGAAATAAATGCACTTAATTGAATAGCATACCTGTTGCACCTTAAGGGTCTATGTGCTCGCGGCAACTGTCCCTTTCAAACCAATGACAGAATGCGCGCTCTGTCCTTTTCTAGCATGGGGCTGTTTCAAGCCGATTTCATATATTTTTGCATATATCTCAATGTATACAAAAAGAATTGCAAAACAGAGTTGATCATGATGTTCTTCATAATTATACGGTGATTTCGATATAACATTTGCTGTTTCTAAGCTCATAGAAATGTCACAGTTGTTCAAATTCAGCATTGAGACGCCAGATTTTCATGATATTTCTGATGATTTCCTGGTGTAATTCCTAATAAAGTTAATATCCTGTTTACCACCACACATTAAAGTTCATGTGCACATTAAAATTCCTGCTGCAACCTGAAGAGGAAGTGCCATTACACTCTAAATTATATTTATGTCCTCTTCAAGTTTAAGGACTTCCATGCTGGACTGGGAATAGAAAACATAGAATGTGCCAGCTGCATCTCCTCCCGGGCATGCTGTAAAAACCAGCTAAGGGATTCGAGGGTTTCAGTATTGTAATTTAGGCGATGGGCTGACAACCCGTCACTAAAGCGATATGCAGATCTTTCTGGAATAACCCTCAAAACTTGTCAGACGTGGCGGAACGACCTTTGTATAAATCGTTTACGCTCTGCCTACCCCGACAGGGATAAAGGCGTGATTATATGTATGTATGTATGTCAAGTTTATAACTGCCACAGGGGTTTTGTGATCTGAGTATATGCGCGCAGTGGCGAATTTATCAGACGGCATTTTTTGTACTGTAGAGTTTCCATTACATAGGTACTTAAATTTGTGCTCCAACTCCACGTAAGATGCTGGATGGATGTACTGCCGTCCAAATGGTCGCAACTCCAAAATAAAATTTTACGAGTGCACCGGCGACCGTATACCGGCGGCTTCCCGACGACACAAAATATACAGGGTATAAGGAGAAGTACTGTATTCCTTTAAAGTTTAAAATGTACTATCGTAACTCATATTAATTACAAAATATTAATTAATTCATTTTACTTTTTATTATGAGTGTTGTGTGCCGGTCGCCTTGTGTTACGAACAATAAAAATTATTAAGACAATATGTGGGTAGTGTAACATCTAGCTGCCCATCGCCCGACATCTCGCTGGATCTTCAGTCGAACCGCGACCACCGCGACCACGACAATTGAAACATTGTTGAAACGTCGGGAACCAGGTAAATTCCTATGATTTACCACCAAAATTTATCGCGGATACCCGATTTAAAGTAAAATGAGTGTAAATAATCGCGAGTGCTTAAAAAGTTATATTAAATTAATTCATTATAATTTTGAGGTTGTCCCATTGCTAGTAATTGTACTCCTCAACGACAGCACAAAGCTGCATGGTAAATTTTTGGTATCAATTCGTAGTTGCAAAATATCGGGTCGATCGACTTGATACCCATACGACAGAAGAAGAAGAAGAAGAAATCTATACCTGTCGTTTTCTATCATGAGAGAACAGAAAGGAGCGGCAATAATTTCAGTCAAGATTTCGTTAGGTAAGTCGTGCCCTCAACTAATCGATAACATTGTAATCTCACGGAACCATGTCGCAAAATTTGCAATTGGAACAGAAATTCTGCAGGAAAAGAAATGAAAATTAAATTTTAATGCATCCCTGCATCTCTATATTATATGATCAAACTACACATAAGGAAGATCTGAAGGAAATTACCACCTGGCGGGCTACAAACATCTAAATCGCATACAGAATGTCATGAATGCATAATGTATGTATGTTTGTTTACCTTATGCATGAGAATGGGTCCTTACTAGCTATGCTAATTAACTAGATCAATTAAAACTAGATATTTAATAAGCAAATTACAATAACTTGACTTAAGAAATCTCTATCTATACTTACTAATATGACAAAAGGAAAAGTTTTGCAATTTGTTTGTAATGAAATTGAAAAACTCGAAACTACTGCACCGATTTCAAATTTTCATAAAAAAACTACATTATTTCGTATTAACATTGAGAGCAATTCGACGTTGCAAGTGACACGAGTAGGTAGGTCCATCTAAGTAAATACCTACATGTCATTTCATTTTCTATCATGAGAGAAAAAATGTTGACGGCAATAATTTAGGATGAGATCTAGATAAGTAGTATTCATACCGAATCGCCTTCATTGGCTTCTATAAACAGCGAATAAAATGTCTTTTTCTCACGGAAATTCTCAAAAAGTTGCGGTAAAACCGCGTGATACGAGATTCTAGTACTTTACTTTACATCATAAAAAAACTTATTGAATGTTATAGCTACACCTGTCTCTATCTCTATAGCGTGGTAGCAAGAAACTATTAACATACAAAATACATATTTACATAATATAAAATCAACATGAGGTAATTTATTCCGTAAATAGACAAGGGGTCAAAGAAGGGCAGTAATAAGTCAAAATAATCAATTTTGTACTAATCAATTCAGCAGTTGTCAATATCAATAAAACTGTCCGATCTTTGAACTATATCTAATGGTGCTCCTACACCGGCGTTTCTAAACATTTGCAAACATTATAAATATTGAATGAGGGAGATTGAAGGCATGCTTCTTTATTTTTAAAAAAATTCAACATTTACCAACATTCAAGAAACATGTTTTTTATATAACAATTGACAATCAATTTAGGTTAATAGTTTTGTACAAGTAAAATTGTCGTAATCGCCGATTTGGCATCATATTTTAATAAACTACAGAAGCTAGAATTCTATACCTATTATATATGGAGCATGTGGACCCTGAGAATTTTTCATAAGTGCATCTTTATTTGAGAAAAAGCCGCCTGTTACTGAACAGGACACAAAATAAATATATACTATCTACGGACGTGAGATACTGTACACAGCAACAAATTAACAGCGGTGAACTTTCCACTCTCTTACCGATAGTGTAGCCGGTATGTAATGTAGTGTTTTGTATCTCGTTCTGGGCAAACACCTGCTCAAATTTATTGTCGATCGCAGCGCCTGCCAATGATAATAAATAAACAGAAATATGGCCAGCAGCGGCGCTTGCGCTCCTCCTCGCGCCTTTTTATCTTAGGCGATACGTGAGGCTCAATAGCGCCTTTATTGAAAAAATATTATACAGGATGTAAAAAAAAGTATGGCGTTTCTTTAAACCACATGTTCTACTTATGATAACAAACAACATACGCAAAGCACAAAAATTTTATCTCAAA
>JARACY010004616.1:0-25972 GCA_029255725.1 Scrobipalpa atriplicella | reverse complement strand
CGGAAGATTTTAATCACTGGACTTTGTTTGTTGATTGTTTATTTGCAACTTTCTTGTTGTTCTCTTGGAAGAAGTAGGTACTTGGTTGGAAATTTATAACTTTTGAACGGAGTCTAGCGACAATGGTTGGTGGGCACGTATTATGTAAATCAATTATACCGGGTGTAAGGGACCGCGTACCGCAAACTGATAGGTCAATTAAACTGAACATCTTTCACGAGGAAATTCTTTCAGGTACCTAATTATTATTGTCGTATTCCGACCTATGCTCCTTGGGGAAAATTGTTTCTGTTTCATGGGTAGGATCACGACCTATAGTTTTGGTCAGCATTTTTTTTTACTGCAAGTAATTTTTTGGAGTTGGGGCAAATAGCTGATTTATCGATCTTTAAAGCTTAAATTTAGTGTAATGGTAATGTTAGTATGTTTATCTACCATAAAATTTATTATCTAAATAAGCCTTCGATTACATTTCAAGCGTACTTATGACACTATTAAGAATAATTATTTTGATTTCTACATATATTTTATCTTTGCTTACGCAGGTAGTAAATAAGTTGCTGACGTCACAAAAAAATATTTGGAAGCAATTGTTTATCAGATAATTTTGTACAATTTAGGTTTTTACGTGTGATATTACGTGACTCACAAACATTTGTTATTGATATTAGGACTAGCTTTTTGTTTTACGGTTTTAGTCGTTAGGTCAGTAGTTTCCCGTGGACATGTCAGCGAAAAATTGTAACAAACTGTTAGTTTACAAACTTTCTCGTCAGTTTATAAACTTTCGGTAGGTTAGGATAGGTTAGATTATAAATTTACTAAGATAGATTATAATATAACGGTTTACGATGTTACGGTGACAGATATAAGATATTTTCAAGATACTACGGGAAAAACTTGATAATGTCGAGCTGTCTTTAATGGTGAAATAATTCTATAAAACCCTTCCGTAGAGTTCATTAAATAGAAACAAACAATCAAATCTTATCTTCTTCAAATATGTGGAGCTGTCGGCCAACCTTCAGTAAAGGGCCTACACACTATGCCGTTGGCATGGGCAGGGGCCGTGCGCGGCTCTCGCGGCACGTCGGCTTCCTTTGAAATACGGGCGCGCGGCACGCGCGGCAAGGCCGGCGGCATAGTGTGTAGTAGCCTTAATGGAGAGGCACCGCAAGAAGAAGAAGAAGAAGAAGCAGTATAGATCTTGCAGGTAGAGTATGGGTTAGATATGTTACCGTAACATTGCATAAACCGTTAGATCATAATCTATGTTAGGAAATTTATAACCTAACCTAACCTAACCTACCGAAAGTTTATAAACTGACGAGTAAGTTTGTAAACTAACAGTTGTTACAATTTTACGCTAACAGATACATAAGTATGAGTAGATACTTTGTATACCGGATCGTTTTATGATATCTTTATTGTTTTCTATTGATCCTCTAGTATTGACGTACAGGAGGTATCTGATGTTATTTATGTGTCCTAACTCTTCACAGTACACTGTACTGGTACTGCCTTTTGTTGTCTAGGGCAAATCCACCTAGTATAAAAAAAAAACATTTTCACTGATTTATTTTTTAAGAATAATAAGACGATAATAATCTTATCGCAGTATCATACTCTTATATCTATTTGGGAAATGATTCATGCGTATTTTATTTACTTCGTTTTTGAATTGAGCATTATTTACCGTAAAGATCACACGCACCTCATTTTTTTTTTTTACTTGGAATGGGTTTGCTCTTGACTCTAGACACTATAAGTTCAGGGATGACCGTGACAGAGTCGACGATGGAGCGAGCTCACCCAGAAGATTTTTTTTAATAACTTTGCAATCAATTTAAAGGACTTTATAGTTTTATTTTATTACAGAAATATTTTCTTTGAAGTCAGTAATTACAAGAGCACTAGTCCAAGAAGACACAAGAATAAAATAAAATAAGGCTGTTATTCGAACGACTGAGACAAACAAATTATTTTTTAATTACATTTCGGTAAATTAATCTCTTCAAGAGATTTTAATTTTATTTCAATGTAACAATTCATCTTGTAAGTACATTCACAGCTGTTTTAATTTAATAGTAATATATAATCAATCTTGCAATATGTAATTTTGCTCATACTTTTGCCGAAGGAGTTACATATTTAAGCCTTTATAAGGCAGTGGCAAATATGTTGCCACCTAAATTTGAACCTTATCTACCCACACTAAAATTTAAAAGCAATGAAATTTTTCTAATGCTCTGCCTTAGAAAGGGTTAAAGTACCTACAAGGGCAGCAACACACCTGTGATAACATTCGGTAGCGGAACCTTCGGCGGCTGAACTCTCGGCCGTATACAACATACCAATCCGCCGACCGAACAGACGTGTTTACACAGATTCTTGTAAAGATATCTGAATGACGATCAATAATATGGCGCTATATATAATGAGTTAGGGCAATACAGGGTGTTAGTGGTAACCGTACAGGGTGTTAAAAACTTAAAAATGCTACGCAACGCAGGTGTGTTGCTGCCCTTAATGCTAGAAGCGACACCGGGACAGCCTGTGCCAACTAAAATATTTAATCGGTTTGTTCATAAGGTACAATAGTTGCCTCTCATGGAACGATGAGCTAAATAACATCAGAGAAGCCTCACATCTTTTTGATTTCATAGTTTAACTTAGAAAGAAAAACTTATTTGTCATCTTTGAGTTACACATAATCAGGTAGAACGAAACCAAAGATTATCTTAAGCATGTCATTGCACTATACATTACAAAACACCAAGTACTGAAGAAGCATGCCCGCTTATGCTAACTTGTAAATAACTATGTACCAATGATTTACATTTTTAATTTGAAGTTTGATTTCTCAATGTCCATTCGAATGAAGTTTAATTTAATTGGGAAAAAATAAAAAAAATTATGTTTTTTTAGGTATAATTTATTTCTGCACATTTTATGAGAAATGCCTGTAAAGCCTTGGAGTAAAAATATCAATTCCCCGACTTGTTTTACATTTGAAAACTTTCCTGCGATTGCATATTTTATTTTCCCGCCATAAATAACAATGTACCATTATTTATTTATTAACAATTTATATAATGCTATTTCTATACACCTTGTGATGACTTATTCGATTTTTAAGTTCAAAATTTCATTTTTTTTTCATACCGGGTGTAAGGGACAGCGTCCTGCAAACTGATAGGGGTTGCTCAGTCAACGAAACTGAACAATTATCACTAGGTTTTTTTTTCAGGAAATGTTTTTTTTTACTTTTCCATACAAATTTTCTGATCGAGGTGGTCTTGGAAAAATTATTTTTTCATCTCCTAAAAGAATTTCCTGGTTAAAGTTGTTGAGTTTCGTTGACTGAGCAACCCCTATCAGTTTGCGGGACGCTGTCCCCATACATGCCCTTAGCTACGTACAATCAAAAACTACTAACAATTACTAAACTTATAAATAAATACCCAATAGCTAAGACGTCCTCGCGTTGCTAGGTAACCAACCAAAACAACAAATTAATCTTTGGGCAACACCTATAAGTACTTACACCTGGGCACCTTATGCCTCACAGATACACTATTTTTAAATATACCATCTAAATCTAGTTAAATATTAACCAACATTCCACAATCATTTTGTATATTCATTCAATTATTAACCAACTTCTTCTCAGGATACGTTTTCTCTGCGACTATCGCCAGGTCCCTTATCTTGGTTCTGTGCAGTTTTCCTGAAGGCGTCTCAGGCAGTTTGTCTACGAAGAATAACCCACCATGTACCTGCTTGATTTCCGGCATCTCTTCTGCAAAGGAAAAGAATAATGTTCCAGTTAGACTAGATGGTATCATTTTTAATTTTAGTTAAGGTAGCACCACGGAGTACCTATATTATACAGCCAGTGTCCACGACAAATTGAGAGTACAACCTGGAACCTGGAACTATTTCGGGCCATTTTCGTTCTTAGAAGTGTGATATAATAATAAAGGCTTGTCATTTATGAAGCGATCTCAAGATTGAGAGCAATATTAAGTACGGATATGACAGGCTGTTTCGTACTGAAATGATACTTCTGATACAAACTCATTAGTCTCAATAGCTGATAAATACGGATCTAGAGCACCTAAATTTTGACACCGTTATCATCAATATTCTCTTTCTAATATTTGATGATACCTGACAGACAGCTCATATGAAATGTTATTATATGCATACAACTTGCTTATGCTGTCTAATATCACCATATAGTGAAAAGATTATAAAATCTTTTTTTAATAATATTTATCCTAACAAAAACATTCTGTTAAACACGTGTTCTAGAGAGCACTGAAGGCAAAACGTTTATATTAAAACACTAAGGCTCGTATTTATAAGCGCTCTCAAGATCGAGAGCAATATTAAGTATGGATTTGACAGATCGTTTTGCATAGAAATGACATTTCTGATACGAACTTAAACTGGCTGTCACTCTTGAGGGCTGATTATAAATACGGGCCTTACTCTGGACCAAGTCAAAGATATCCTGAGCGGTGACGTTTGACCATGGTTTCCTGACCACCGCTGCTGCGGGCGTCTCAGTAGTTTGTTTTTCAGGGATGCCTACCATACAAAGACACAACACTGCTGGGTGGATGTTTACTGATCACTATTTATAAACTTACTTTGAACCAAGTCAAAGATATCCTTAGCGGTGACGTTTGATCCTGGTTTCCTGACCACCGCTGCTACAGGCGTCTCAGTAGTTTGTCTATCAGGAATGCCAACCACACAGGAATACAATACTGCTGGGTGCTTGTTTATCACTTCTTCTAGCTGTAGAGGGGATATCTGGAACCAAATCGATATTTATGTTGTTCAAAGTTGTCATAGAAGTGGGACTGATGATGTAAAAGTTTTAAAGTTCGAGGTAGAATTGTTGCTATAGGAAAATTTATTTTTAGAAGACCTGCAGGGCTATGATGCGCAATGTAGACTTCGATTTGTCTACACCTGTTGCAAACTTCACTATGATTAATACCATGTCCTTTACCGTTGTGAAGTGCGCAACGAAAGAGATAATGTGTAGATGAAACGAAGTCCACAGTGCGCATCATAGGCCCCCTGATAACATAATAGAATAGTATCAACATAGTATGTAAATGCAATTGTATAAAAAAGGGTGTAAACCTTTTGCAAAAATGTTTAAGTATGTAGAAGCAAGCAGTAAGTTAGATACTTGGAAATGATCAAAAGAACAAAACCAAAAAGAAAGAAAAAAACTAAATCTATAACGAGTCTGAATAAAGCAGCACTTCTTGAAGATTTCTTATGACAAAAAGAAATCACAATAAAAAATTCTAACAATAGTTAGCTAAGGAATAAATTGTATAAGGATTAGGTATATCAAAAAATAGATGCAAGGGCCACTGATAAATCTTTAAAAAAACAATACAGCCTTTGTCAGCGCCTCTTACTAACAAGTCTAATCAGAAATATTTTACGTTTCTACTACGTATAAGTTCCTTGACCTAAGTATTACGTATCTTTATTCCCTTCGGTTCACGCGCATCGCATACATACGACTTGTTACGCGGGTTGAGTTCGTATTTCGCTCGGGGAACAGTGATATTTTATATCACCATTCTGTCTTCGCTCTCACAGCGGACGAATCAGAGCGTAAGCGAATAAGTCAGGATAGCTTTATGCTGACTGATTTCCATAGAAGTCTCAGCAAAATCGGACCTATCTTTTGTAGCAAATAATATTAACTCTGGAAAATTTCTACCGTACCGCTTTGCTGATTGAAATTTTATTAAAAGATTTCTACTGAAAAATTGCTTTGATCGTTTGATGTCAAAGCAGTGGAATAGCCGTTTTTAATAAATTTTAAGTAGGTACATGACACTTTGAAACTTAGAATATTGCGACATCATAAGAAAAATATTTTGAAAGTATTTTCGAAAGCATTTAATTTTAATTTAGGACGCGACGGGACGTTTCTTTGATAGCGCTTTGTATAAAACTTAACATCATTTAAACTTTTAAACGATATTAAATTTATGAAATTAATAAATTCAAAATAAAATACTTAGCTAATTCATAATGATTATTGTTTTAAACATTAATTATTATAGATGAGAGTCTTACCCAGAATCCTGTGTATTTAATAAGAAGTCGTTTTCTCTCAACAAAGTAGTAGAAGTTATCCTCAGTCCTGTAGAAAATGTCTCCTGTTTTGAGCCAACCATCAGTGGTCAGAAGTTTTTCTGTTTCTTCAGGGTTGTTGTAATAACCCTGAAATTATACACACTAATAATTATTATAAACTAGATTTCCGCCTCGCCGTTTCACCCGCGGCTTACTGATTTTTTCCGTGGGAATCAGGCATTTTCCCGGGGTAAAAAGTAACCTATGTGTTAATTCAGGATGCCAGCTACCTCCATAGCAAATTTTATTAAAATCGCTCCAGCCGTTTAGACGTGAAAGAGTAACAAACATCCGGATTTTTTGAAAGATTTCAAAGAAATTTGGCAGTTTGATAGGTTTGGACTTGCCATTTGATAGGTGAAATCTTAGGAAGAGAAATGCCTCATTCCTGCGGGATACATGTGAAAATAGTGCAAAATACACAGATTGAAATAATTTAATGTAATTGAGTTTGAAAAGGTCGAATTCTGGAATTTAAATAAATTAATAAAATACCTTGAAAAATGAGTCGCCTTTTATCCAGAGTTCTCCAGTTTCATTTGGGTTCTGTAATTCTTGGCCTTTATTTCCAACAATCTGTAGAATAGCAAAATTAAATTCTTATTAGTTAATTATTTTTCTGTTTAGATTGAATTTTTGCAAAAGTCTCTTTTCTTGTTATTGAATGTTAGTTTTTTTTTTGTGATGGGTTTACTATTCGATGATAGAGAGAAGTTAACTTATTGAAATCTTTGTATAGGATTAAATAAATGAATAATATTACCTTGTACTGGAACTGAGGGAGTGGCTGTCCAACAGAACCGAAGGGCGTATCTTTGTTGAACTCGAACACAGGCACTAGGAGCTCTGTCATTCCATACACTAGATACAGGTACGCTGAACATTTCGCCTGTAATCAAACAAAAATAAAATTATGTGTACGATCACAACAAAGTGGTGGTAGCGAGAGGGTCACCAGAGTCCGGTGCCAAAACAGCTTGCTGTGTTTCGACGGTGCGTCAACAAGCATCTTCTGGGAGAGCTCGCTTCATCTCTGTCACTGTCATCCCTGACCTTGTATTTAGTCTAGTAGAGCAAACCCATTTCTAGTAATAATAAAAAAAAAACATCTCGTATTTCGGTCTGTATTTTCTTTGAAAATGTGTGCAATAAGAGTTTTAACTTGAAACAGAAACTAGGAAAAAGAAAAACTGATAGCAAATTGAATAAATTTTGTAAAAGGGCGTATTTTATTTAGCATCAAACAGCAGTATATAAACTTGCAGTGCAATGGCGAGGTGTGCACTAGACGGTATGTACATCGAAAATTAATAAGTTGTTTAGTAGAGAGATGTATCTCGAACATAACTTTGTAACAAGTTGCAAACTGGCAGCATAACCCGAAGTTTCACTAACCATTATACCTACCAACTATACCACACTAGCAGCGTTTTAGTAATTTTCACTGTTCTAGTGCACACAATGTATTAGTTTAGTACTGAACTTTGCTATGCAGTTAGTCTTACGGAGTTAGTTATCCTATTTACTAGAGAGGATGGAAAAGTATAATGTTGCAATAACGAATTATAGAAATAGAAATATAGAAATAGATATAGAAAATATTTATTTGTCACCAAATAAGTACAAACATTTTCTTAAAGTAAAACTTATTACCTAAGAAATTTCTTAACTGAATTAGAATTTAGGCGACAAAAAGGTCACGCTCAGCATATGCTACGGAGGTGTAGGTCACCGCCATAGCGCTGGTCTTCCGCGAAACCGTATGTAGAAAAAAAATAAAAATAATTAAATTAAATTAAAATTACAAAAAACATCAATAAAGAAGAATACGATACAAACATAGAATAAATATATCATTTATAAATAATTCTGTTTCTATCGTCTTCTCCTTATCGAGTAAGTTTTTTGAGTCGACTAAGGTACGGCCTAATAAACCCTGGTGTCAGACTTTTAAACCCTGATAGAAACTTTTATTAGGGATAAAGAAATCCTTGGAAAGAAATCTACTACCCTTGTAGCATGTTGCCGTGATAAGGCCGCGATAGCATATAGGTAGTTACTTAACACAAATTTCCTTAACTTGATAGTCATCATCCGTAGCCTCTTTCCGTATTTCACGGGGCCGGCTACCTAATCTAGGGGATTGAACTAGGGTATTGGTATTTACACAGAGCGACTGCCATCTGACCTCCGCAACCCAGAATGAGTTCCGGCGGCAACCCGGAATTGGGTAACTAGACCCAATTATAGATTAGGCTTTTGCCAGGTTAGTGGCCAACCCAGCTGTCAGAGTTGACAGCAAGGTGTGATAATTAATAAATGGCTATCGCGGCTTTATCATGCCTGCATGCTACAGGGGCAGGAAGCAGGTACTTACACTGAACGCATCGTACAGGTCCTTCTCGATGCCGCTGCCACCGATGGCAATATATTTGAATGATGAGAGGTCCACTACATCCTTCGCGGCTTGCAGAAACTGGCCGAGTAGGTATGGAGTCCACGCAGTTACTGCTGGCTGAAAATCAGATCAGCGAATTATATTTAGTTTTTATTATTTTAGATACTTGTGCTCTTGTAATAGATAAGTTGATTGACTGCCGTGGTTTTACAAATGCTAATAAAACTTGAAATTAGTAACCCAATTCTCGTAGCAACCGGTGTATGCCAATTACAAGATCTTTATACTGATAGTAATCGTAATCCTGATGACCATTGTGTGTGATAAGTACTGTCCGGTTTGCCGCTGTTTTTAGCATGATAGCAATACATATTTGATTGATTGATAATTGAATATAACAAACGAGGAATAAAAATGAGCTCGAGAATAAATCAAAAGTTGTATTGGAAGTAACATCGCATACAGACGGTGAAGAAGAGTCAAATAGATGTTGGCACAAATTGTGTCTCACACACGATAATTCAGTTGGTAACTACTAACTAGAGTGTATTCTGTGGCTATAGCATGGATAACTTTTTTTTGCTTCTATATTTAGGAAAATAAAGATAAAATTAGCAGTTGAAGCTTTTCCTCCTTGTTAAGCCTGTCGCACACTGGCACGGCCTGCGGTGGCGGTGGCGGTGCCGGACAGTGATTTTCATGCAAATTGTGTATGCGCGTGTGTTCGGTCTTTCATACATTTTGAAGGAACGCAACTGTCCGGCACCGCCACTGCCACCGCAGGCCGCGCCAGTGTGCGAGAGGCTTTACTTTATTCATATTTATCATCACCAGCATCCCACCGAGGGGCTAACAAGCCTACTCAGAATTAGGGCGATCGGGCTCACATGAGCCCTTTGAATTTCTTGGCAGGTGTGTGCAGGTTTTCTAACTGTTTCTAACGATATTTTACTTCACCGTAAAAGCATTGAATAAAATTGAAATTAAAAATGATGAAATTCGGAAACCGAAATGTGATTTGAAGTTACTTTATTACCTTATATTTATTGATAAGTCCGACTAAGAGTTGTGGCGTCATGGGTACTGAGGATTGCAGCCTGATGTTCTTTAGCAAAGGCGCTGCCACGAAGAATATGAGTGAGGACATCCACTGGATTGTAGCCATGGCTAAAGTTACTTCCCAATGATCTGTGAATTGTTGCCTGGAAGTCATGGAAAATATTATGTAGATAAATCAGAACTGGCTTCTAGATTTATTTAATAGGTATAATTTATTATTTGTCCTTGCAATTTTTAACTTTTGTATAATAGTGGAGGCTAATTTGTGACAAAAAGGACGCAAAGGCGAAGGCGAAAATTTTGGAAAGATACTGCTATAATTTCGCACACGTCTCATATTATTACATAGTATCTATTGCATTCAATATTTTTTTTATACATTTTTAATAACGGACACATTAATTTGGATCATACCGAAGAAAAAAACATTTATACCAAAACAAAATATATTTTATTAAAAGAAATATGAATACGGATACCTTACATTCCATTTATCGTATTCAATCAGGAAAGTAACTTATCCATCTTTCGTAATATGATTAGTAACTACAAAACTTTATTCCGCAATCCACGGTGTATGAAGTAGATATGATTTTTGCGCAATATACTGATTAGATAAAATTTAAGCCTAATTCTGTTTTGATTGTATTACAGTTAAATGACTTTGTTGATGTAATCTGCTGTCATATTAAAACGGATAATATAAAATTTATTATCTTTTCCTGACATTTTTTGTTAGTAGGTATATTTGGTTGCTAAAGATTAATTATATCAAGAATAAGTTCTAGTTCTAGCCATACTGAAGATAAATGACAAAATAATTTAAAAAAGGATATAGTAACTCTAAAAGGCGGTTTTGATTGATCATTGGATTAAAAGTATACAATAATTATGTACTTATTTTAAATGGCTAAAGAGTGGAACTCTCTGCCTGCGGATCTGTTTCCGGAACGCTATAACCTGGGCCTTTTCAAGGCGAGAGTGAACAGGCATTATCTAGACAATCATGCTCCATCATAGTCTGTATCATCATCATCATCACATCTCAGGTGAGATGGCGGACATAAATGATTGCCTATCAACTATTAAAAAAAACCTTCGGCCTCAATTCACGCCGTCCAGTTACTAATTCTAATTCTTAGTAGCGCTGTCACTTTCTTAACTTTGACATAAGAACAGGATAGCAAACAAATACGTGAGTTTGACATTTCTTATCTGACATAAGACTGCTTAAATTAATTAAAATTAGTGAGCACGCTCTATGGTCATTCCTTATTTAAAGCGCCGTACGTCAAATTAAGAATGTCAAAGTCACGTGTTTGTTTGCTATTCTGCTCTTATGTCAAATTCAAGAAAGTGACAGCGCTACTAAGAATTAGAATTAGTAATAGTGCGTCCTGAATTAACACCAGTATAAGAAGATAAAGAAGTTACACTTACCACCAATCGCATAATCCGTTTAGTAGAGTCTCGTATGGGATTATGGCGACTTTGGGAAGTCCAGTGGTGCCACTGGTCAACATCAACCAACAGGTTGTTTTCTTCTGATCGAGAACGGTCGGCCTATAAATATAATTTAATATAGACATATTAGTAGGTACTACTTTATTTTTATTTTCTTCAACTACAGTTTCATTGATTTGTAGACAATGAACTTGTCCTACCAGCCCCTTTCTACCATATTCATAATGAATATGAATAATTAGGAATTCTTAACATACGCATTGCAGGATACTATCCATCCGCAAAGCAAAGCAGTAGAACTCAATACTACATGTGTAAATATAGGCTTTTTCTAGGTAAGCTCGCTCTATCTTCGACTCTATTTCTGTTGCCCCTGAACTAGACCAGAGACAAGATCAAACCCATTCCTAGTAGTAATAAAAATGTTTCAGCGTTACGTAAATTATACATACATAGGTACTTACATATTATCACGCCTGTATCCCTTATGGTAATGGGGTAGGCAACGCATCAACGACCCAAACAAAGGTCGTTCCGCCACGTCTGACAAGTTTTGAGGGTTGTTTAATATAGATCTGTATATTGCAGTAGTGACAGGTTGTCAGCCCATCGCCTAAATAAACTTACAAAATTCATTGTCAAATAAATACTCACTTGAAGACGACTTTAGTTCCATTGTGTTCCCGAATGAATGTTTCTAAAGATTTCGGATCTTCACCGAACGGAAGCACACACGCTGACCGTTTATTCTTTGCTAAAGCTTTTTTTATGTCCTCTTCTCTGTTTGTTGGGCAAAACACCATCTTTGGGTTGATGTAGTGAAATAATGATGTCAAATCCTCTAGAATGTAAAAAATAATATTGTTAAAACAAATAAAACAATAACGGTAAGTTAATTACTTCAAAACCTACCATATTTACATAACTTAAATTATTTTTGTTGTTCCGATAAATGGGCCTAAATAAATATTTGTGACAGCTTCCAAATAATGTAATAATTTAAGTTGAAATTGTTGAATTGTTCCAACAAACAACTAAGTTTAATTTGATTCATAAGTACGATTCTAAAGTGGAAATGTTTGTGCACGAGTTTAAGACGAAAACTTCTTGAAGCGTGTTCTATCTTAGATCTAGTTTTCAGTTTTATGAAGCCTTATTAACACTGAAGATCAATATCAGATGGTGTCGATTATTGTCAGCCTGAATTTAACAACCGTTATCATTATCATACTGAAATGATTTATAGAGTGCATTTATCTTTGGTAAAATTTTAAGTCACAATAATGGCTCGCTATAATTTTAAATTAAATATTGCGTAAAGCGCGAATTTGATTTTACTAGTTTTGTGAAAATAATGTAGAAAAATTAAGGAATTTTAGTACAGCGTTTGTGTTTTTGAAGCAACTACAGGTTTACGCTGACACACACCATGAAGGTGCATTGTATACACACAAGTATAGCAAAGCGGCTGTCGTGAGATGAAACAACTATAGAAATCTTACCCAATGTCATGATCGGGTCCACAGCACACATAGAGTATCCATTGTAATGGCAAGCGAAGTACGGGATGCAGAGGTCCAGGCTATTATTTCCCATGATGACAACATGGTCTCCGACTTGGAGACCACTCTTGCTCAAGGCGCTGGCGAGGCGCCGGGAGCGATTGGCTACCGATATGTTGGTCTCAGTCTTTCCTGTGAATCCATCGATCTGTGGCAAGCGAAAGGGAAAATGTTTTGTTGAGATTTCATGGCGTGGAGATTATCGGAACGAATGACCGGATAGCCATGACGGTAATGGCGTCTTTCGTGGAGTTTGGATGATCCAGAGTTTCATCATCTCTAAAATGTGTGGTTAGTATTTTAAACAAGACGTCATTTCACAGATTGTGAGTATGACTAGAGAATACAAACTAATCAAGAAGTATATTTAGTAATTTATAATTATAACGTATCTTAATTTATGTACGAAAATGTGAAACGTCCCTGATTGGTCGGTCTTGGAGTCAGCTTATTTTCTTTTTGCGCATAAAGAGTCAAGAAACAAGCTTGTGAGTTCATTTAAAACATTATTTTAATTAATATTTTCTTACCCTACGTAACGTTGTTATTGAAAAATTGTTTAGATGTTTTAAAAATAAGGTCGAACATAAATCTCTTCCATTTTACATTTCACTACATAGTCTAAGAAGAAAATTCGGACGAAGTGAAAATATTTGAAATCGATGCGGGGCAACATTTAAATAAATCAATGTCAAACCAAACCTAAAAGAGAGCTAATATTGGATTTAAAAGATTTATGCTGATTGATTTAAGGCATAAACAGATTAGAGAGATGATAGAAAAAGTAAATTGAGTTTTATGATTAAATATGTTTATTTAAGCTGACTACCTTTTACCTAAGAAAATAGTTTGTTTTTTAAATTCGTGTATTTATTTATTGTCTAAAAATTAATAAAAAAAAAATTGATCATAGAAACTTCATAAAACATTGCATGTCAAGTTTTGAAGTTTATTCTAGTACACCAAGGTTCGTCGGGTTTTTCTACAACTCTAAACTCACTCGGTAAAGAACACACAACTTGTACACTAATATGTCTTGTTTGTTGTTACTGTATTATGTGTACAATAAAGTATATTCTATTCTATTGAAGGATGTGAACCTACCCATGAAACTGAACAACTTTCAACAAGATCAAAATATGAAAAATAAATTCGAAATCGCATACAAAATTACTCGAGCCGCTGACAAAATTTGTATAGGAGGGCCAATTTCATTTTCGTATTTCGACCTATGTCCTTGGGGAAAGTTGTTCAGTTTCATGTGTAGTTTCACAACACCCTAAAATTTGGTCAGCAAATTTTTTACACCCAGTGTTGATAACTTCAGCGAATCCACTAGCAATGATTTTACAATATTTGCACTTACCTGATGAATAGCGTCAGGCCTTTCCAGCATAGACTCCAGCACAATATGTCCAATATGGCACTCATCTTTTGCAATATGGCATCTCTCTGCAGCTTTCGCTCGCAATTCCGCAACACGTTGTCTTATAAAAATTTGCACCATTTCTGCTTACGTCACACACAATGTTTTTTTTTTAAATCACCACCGGTCTTAATGTAATTGTTCACTGATCGGTGTCCAATCTTTTTTTAACGCAATCCCGTTCGAATCTATTAAGTCGTTATCTGTTTATTTAATATATATGTCCTATCGAAGATAAGTAATTCTGTGATTGCTTATGATAAGAATATCCAGTGATTTACAGTAATCCGTGGTATTAATTTGGTGGGTAACATTCTTTGGTGTACGAAAGATTTGAAACAATTTGAGTACGTAATCAGTTTTATCCATTAATAAAATCAGGCATTATCTTGTCAAAAACGCATCATATCACCACCAGCTGCAAGAATGCCTCGTAGAGGGGCTCAATAATACACGTGTAGGTAGAGTAGATAACGGTGGTAGTGGTGCCAGTGTGTTGCATTGCAAATTTGCAAATCGGGTGCAAAAATTTGAGTGCATGTAAAAACTCTTCATTTTAAACTTTAAAATTTTAAGTGATTGGATCCAACTGTAATTGTTTAATCAATGTTATTAAGGCTTATGAAGCTATCTCAAGATTTAGATCAATATTTGAGTATCGATTTGACAGACCGCCACAGACCTCAAACTCGCTGCCAGTCTCTCAAGAGCTGATTATTGTAGCATAAAATAAACCCCAATGATTTTTCATGTAATCTTGTTTCCGTAGGTCTGCTGGAAGAAGTATCTTGATAGAAATAAACTAGCCTAGAGTCATATAGAAGCAAAGGCAGCAACATCCAGTTTTTTAATGAAACCAACTTTGAATGCAATCTTTCAAAGTCAATTCAGCTTAATAGTTTGACATTAAAAAATTGAGCTAAAACAGCAACAAAGTGATAAATTAACAAAATATCAACTTTGTGTACACCTCCGAATCGAGAGCCCATGGCTAAGACCACTAGGCCAGAATGATAACTTTCATAAATTTTGATTTTAATATGATTTATTACAAACAGCTGCAGTGAATGCTAAATATCTATAAGATTTGATTATTAAATCTGATAGAACATATTTTGAACATAAGTATTATCTAAAAGAAATGCGGATGTGGATTATTTACGAGTGGAATGCGATACGTATAGAATGCAATACCGAAGTAATTAATTTATACACGTAGGATGACGTAGTAGGTATTAAAAAAACGTACTTATTGTCACATATCACGGCAATAATAATTCAAACATGCAACTCTACATACAAGGTGCAACACTTAGTTAAAATGTTTTATCAGCTGAGGGTAACAGTTCCAAACTGTTTGCATTTTATTAAGAAGACTGGAAATAATGCGTCAAAGATTGCTATGTTTTTTAAATAATGTTCTTTTGAAAAATAAAACGTTGCACATGGTGCTCCCACATCCGGTTTTTATGTGATGTTCCTATTTAATTATGAAATTTAATAAAAACGAAAAGTCTTTTTAAATCATTTCTTTTTAATCCTAGTAAGGAAGTATATTATCTACCCATTAAATTTTCACCGTTTAAAAGAGGTGGGTTTTTTTCTCTGTGTAGAACGAAATATTGAGGTCGCAGCTGCATAGCGGGCTACGGATATATATTAATCAGACTTGGTTAGTACTAAAACTACTAAGAACAATCTAGAACGGCAAGAAAAGCTAGCTCTTGTAACAACATGACTTTTAAGTATACTTTCAGCTAAATAGCACACCACTTACATAAGCTTAGCTAAAGAGGTATTATTCATGAGGCACACACATCATCATAAGATTCATTATTCACAATTTGCCTAGTCTGCCAGGTTTGAAACACCTGTGACATAGTTCCTCACAAAAAAATTTACTCCGTCGAAATAAAAAAGAATGGCCTAGCGAGTTTCGGCTCCGCATGTGTTCGTAGGATAGTGAATTAATGCCAGATCATATATGAACACGAATTTTTGCATTTTGACAGATTTTGACAGTACTTTCATGCTGGACTGGGAGTGATGGAAAAGCATAAGAATGTGCCAGCTGCATCTCGTCCCGGGCATGCTGTAGAAACCAGCTAAGGGATTCGATAGTAATAGTGTATTGCAATTTAGGCGATGGGCTGACAACCCGTCACTATAGTAATATACAATAATCATCTGTATTAACCCTCAAAAATTGTCAGACGTGGCGGAACGACCTTTGCTTAGGTCGTTTTTGCTCTGCATAGGGATAAAGGCGTGATTTTATGTATGTATGTATGACAGATTTTGACACGGCGCGATAACCGTACTCAGCCGTACATACCCCGTACGTACGGCTGTCACGACCACTGATTTGAAAAGTCGCTGCCGCTCTTTAGCTGTGGTCACGATGACGGGTCAAAATATTGCGTGAGCTGTCATTCAAGTTAAAATGCCTTCTCAGCGGAGCCAATGCGAGCCGGTTGGTCTGAAATCTACCTAAGATATGAAGTCGAAAAAACATCAACCGGATTTAAAATTACAAACGTCGCAACACGAACTTCCCACTTGCCAGTTCACTGCAATAATTACCTTCCAGATAAGATCAACAGCTCTTGCAGCTCGCTCTAACGAACATAAAACTTTAATGAGTTCTCCTCTCTTGTTATCTTAAGGCTCCCCTGTGTACAGTAGCGCCCTATTTAGAAAAAAAATCTCTTTGAGTATCCAATTTATTGCAAATACTGTTGGTATGATGTCTGTGATTGAAGTAGAGATAATTTGTCGGCTGACACAACATATTAAAATGGTTGAACCGGTTGTAAATTTAGCTTAACAAAATGATTTTTCTGCAGGTCTGCTGGCGCGCAGGTGATATAAAACGTTTACTATACATGTAAACGCCACGCCATAAGAATAAACTATCCTTAATTGTGTCTTTCGAAAAATCTTAGAATTCGGAGAATAATTTTCATTTAATATCAAAGAGGCCGCCACTTAGCATAAGGTACTTGTACAAAGACCAGAGAAAAGCTTTGTTTGTGAAGCATTCTCGCTGCGATTCGATATCGTACTCAAGTTTAAATAAACGGTCAAAGGTAAATTGAATTCAGATAAGTTTTGACAAGCACAATTGTAAGACAAGTTTACAAAAGTAGTTGTGAAGTTTTTTATTGTCAATTTTCTAGGCTTGCATAACAACCTTTTAACTATGAATAGGATTTCGCTTCATGCCTGCCAGCCATTTTTGACGTATCTTGATTTGAGAAGGTTTTCATTACCAACCAAATTATCTTTATTCTTTGTACTATACTTGTGTAACTTTATAACAACTGTCATAGCGTACAAAAATAAGAAACAATCTAGAATTAGGGGCCGCAATTATAATTGAGACTCAGAACCGCACTCGGGAGTTGATCAAGCAAGTCGGGCCTCAAATTTTTTGAATTTTCAAAGGAAAATTGTGTTTAATTATTTCGTTATCACAAAAAAACTAAATCATGTAATCAGCTTCACTTCTTATCAAAGTACTAGAAGTGATTTCCCCAACCGTTGGTATCGCAATCACCATCAGATCTGTTTACGACACATTATTAAATTAGACCGGCCTCGCCAGTTCGCCATTCTCATCGCAAGAACTTCCGAAAGCAATTTCTGTTGTATCAAATGCTGCAGAGGTTGGTATTTGCCTCGGACATGGTTCACATAACACCCACTACTGGTTACAATGACTGGAATTGACAGATTTGTAATCATAATGACCTTTGAAATAAACGGTGCCGCCGAATCTGTGGTAGACACGGTGTGACTTATTTAGGTTTGGCCCTGTCTCTTTCTAAAATTTAAATTAGAAAAAGAGATAGCAATACAATAGCTGATTATAATCCTGTCAAAATGACGTGTATTGCTTTAAATAAAACTTAATCAATTTGAACCATTGACACGACAGAAGAAGAATAAAACGACGTACAATCTAGAATTCTAGGTTCTGGTTTACTTTAGGCGTGTTCAGCTGTTTTATTGTTGGCATTTTATTTTTAATTTCAGAAAGTGACAGAACCAAACTAAAATTAATTAAATTGTGTCTAAAACAGAATCAGCGCCAATGTCAACTTTTCCTCCCACTTCGGTGGATATTTAACCCAGGACCAAGGTTCAATTGAGAATCTGAGTCACAGAGACAGCCATAAATGCGCCAAGTATACGCCGCTGCTTTGAAATTAATTTGAACATGAAATGAGGTCCACAAACATTAGTTACACTTAGTTATTTACACTAGAATTTTGATGCTGAAAAACGGAATGAACACAAATATGCATTTTTAGGTAGTTTTAATTTCATTTTAAGTAACAAATTTCCTCATCCAACTATTTAATTACTAATTAGTTACGTATTTTAGTCGAAATTTAAATTAAAAATACTAATTAAATATTAACACTAGCATGCACGAAGGAACTCTACTTTTTAATTACAATTTGTGACCTTAATTACTGTGGGGCTTTTTAAATAGAGGCTTTCTTGTTAAGTGGTTCCGAGCAGAGGTTTTTTGTAATTAAGAGAAAATAAAACAAAAACAGTGTCGAAAATTCATAGGTCAGTGGAAGAGTATTTTGTTGTAGGTATCTATGTATGGTATCTATAATTATACAGGGTGTAACAGAAAGGGTATATGCATCGAGAAATGTGTGAATCTACACATGAAACTGAACAACTTTCCCTAAGAAACATAGGTCGAAAAACGAAAAAAAAAACGTGACCTTTCATACTAAATGCATCAGCTGATAGCGTGTTTAGTATGGAAAGTCATTTTTTTTTTCGTATTTCGACCTATGTTCCTTAGGGAAAGTTGTTCAGTTTCATGGGTAGATTCACACATTTCTCAATGCAAATACCCTTTCTGTTACACGTTGTATAGGTAACTAAGCATGTAGCAAAATCTAGTTTAGGCACCTCTAGCCTAGACTTCCTTAAACTTCTTCAAAATATAACATATTTTGTGTTTAATATATTATATTCACAAAGCGGGCGAGGAGTGAGCTTGGGAAGTGATCTATGGAAGTGATTGATACCAGCAGAGTGATTCAGCGACACCCTCATCCATCACCATCGTCTTTTAAAGAGAGCCAGTCTTCTGAACGCGATACACAATGAATGTAGCTATTTATAGAGCCTGAAAGAAGATGGGAAGGAAATGAGAAACTAATATACGAGATAAGTTATTAGTTTTATTCGAGAATATCGGTAGTTAAGTGCCTCTTGTGCAAGGGGTCATGCTTTGAATCTCATCACGTACCAATGATTTGTTTCCGAATTTCATAATGTACAGTTATTTGGCGCTTTTACGGTGAAGGAAAATCATCTTGAGGAAGCCTGCACAGATCTAAAAGAAATTCAAAGTCAACGAATCCGTACTGGGCCCACGTGGTCGACCAAGGCTCTATCGCCTTATTCCAGGGTAGGCTCGTGCCATAGTAGAAAGAGGGGGAAGTAAGTTATCTTCATACAAACGCACCGTGCGCGGCTTGTATGTGCGCGCCATAGTATCTATGCGCCGCCGCACGCACACTAACACAAAATCTCGCGGGGTTTCTCCGTGCGCCAGTCGGGGCTAACTCCGTACGAGGTTCGCGGGCGTCACGGCTTTTTGGCACCGCGAAATTAATGCAATCCCTTTTTTCATAAATAATACTGCTCTGTATCTTTACAAAAAATGAGTATTTGTTAGGAAAACCATTTTGTTGAACTTTATTGACTAATGATCATTGAATCAGTTATTCAGAGATGAGTTTTTATATTTGGCAAGTGCCGGGCTTTAAACTAATGAATTGGTTGACAGTACCATCTATCAGTAACCAGTAACCTACTGTTTACTCGTGCTCATCACCGCCCCGCGCCGTCCGTCAGTTGGCCCGTCGCTCTTTCTTTGATCGTAAAAGGTTTCATCATCGTTTAGGTAAAACCGATCTTTCAAACCCTGTACCCAGATAATATAAGTAAAAAAAACACAACTTCCCGACCTTTGCCAATTTATAGACATTGAATTAAAATTTAGCTTAAAGTGACAACCCTGAGACAGTAGGCAATTATATCGCGGATTCGGCCGGAGATAGCCTACTTCCCCCTCTTTCTACTATGCTCGTGCCCTATGTGTGACGGTGGTGACGAATATGAGCGGTATGGTCCGTCTTCACTGTGAGCGTTGGTCTGTAACGCCTGTAATGAGCATGCGCGGGCATCACTTTAGTATGGACTCCAAATGGCGAATGCTCGCAGTGAGGATTCACCTGTAGATGACATGTTGACTTTTACATGTAATGATGCTAGATAGATTGGTTCTCTTCAGACTACTGGTACAGAAATAGATGAGCTACCTGACCTGCGGAATGACAACATTGTTGTCCGTCAAGCACGTCACTGCAATTCAGAGAATGTAAATCGAAGCTCGCCTCAGGTCAGCCTTCGTATCGAGGAGATCATTACGCTATGGGCGCACAGACATTCCAGTTCTAACCGGAATTAGATCACACTCGTAACCGAATCATATATTTACCTTATCTTTGTTTACCTTACGGGGAAGGCAGAAAGAAAACAGCCTAGAGAAAAGGATGTCATCACAATGTTTTACAAAAATTGAGGGTGAGTGATAGAATTGGTGAGTGATAGACTTGTTTATTGACTTTCACAGTATTTCCGGGTTCTGTTTTTTGTTACTTCCGCTCCAGAATGGAAGCATCTCACTCCCTGCTCATCAAGGAAAAATCCCTCCCTGTCCAGCTCGAAAGAAGAAACCACACGCATAACCAAATCTGTAATTGAAAATGGAGTTTACTTAGCAGGGGTATTAACACTCGGATCACGTTTCAATGAACGCAGTTCGAATTCGGAATAATCCTTTCGAGAGGCGAATCATTCTTGTAGGCCTCGCAGCGAATATTTTTATTTGCAACGTAATTTTCACTCTTGTGGTGGTGCGTGTCAATTCCGCGCGTGGGAGTGAAGTGATGTACGTATTAAGTTTTTTTTATCGTGTGTTTATTTAAGGATCAGACAAGTGTGAAAATGATCAGTTGTTATTGAAACGGGGATTTTCTAATCATAATTCTGGATTATAAGTGTGGTTTCTTCTTTCGAGCTGGACAGGGAGGGATTTTTCCTTGATGAGCAGGGAGTGAGATGCTTCCATTCTGGAGCGGAAGTAACAAAAAACAGAACCCGGAAATACTGTGAAAGTCAATAAACAAGTCTATCACTCACCAATTCTATCACTCACCCTCAATTTTTGTAAAACATTGTGATGACATCCTTTTCTCTAGGCTGTTTTCTTTCTGCCTTCCCCGTAAGGTAAACAAAGATAAGGTAAATATATGATTCGGTTACGAGTGTGATCTAATTCCGGTTAGAACTGGAATGTCTGTGCGCCATAGCGTAATGATCTCCTCGATACGAAGGCTGACCTGAGGCGAGCTTCGATTTACATTCTCTGAATTGCAGTGACGTGCTTGACGGACAACAATGTTGTCATTCCGCAGGTCAGGTAGCTCATCTATTTCTGTACCAGTAGTCTGAAGAGAACCAATCTATCTAGCATCATTACATGTAAAAGTCAACATGTCATCTACAGGTGAATCCTCACTGCGAGCATTCGCCATTTGGAGTCCATACTAAAGTGATGCCCGCGCATGCTCATTACAGGCGTTACAGACCAACGCTCACAGTGAAGACGGACCATACCGCTCATATTCGTCACCACCGTCACACATAGGGCACGAGCATAGTAGAAAGAGGGGGAAGTAGGCTATCTCCGGCCGAATCCGCGATATAATTGCCTACTGTCTCAGGGTTGTCACTTTAAGCTAAATTTTAATTCAATGTCTATAAATTGGCAAAGGTCGGGAAGTTGTGTTTTTTTTACTTATATTATCTGGGTACAGGGTTTGAAAGATCGGTTTTACCTAAACGATGATGAAACCTTTTACGATCAAAGAAAGAGCGACGGGCCAACTGACGGACGGCGCGGGGCGGTGATGAGCACGAGTAAACAGTAGGTTACTGGTTACTGATAGATGGTACTGTCAACCAATTCATTAGTTTAAAGCCCGGCACTTGCCAAATATAAAAACTCATCTCTGAATAACTGATTCAATGATCATTAGTCAATAAAGTTCAACAAAATGGTTTTCCTAACAAATACTCATTTTTTGTAAAGATACAGAGCAGTATTATTTATGAAAAAAGGGATTGCATTAATTTCGCGGTGCCAAAAAGCCGTGACGCCCGCGAACCTCGTACGGAGTTAGCCCCGACTGGCGCACGGAGAAACCCCGCGAGATTTTGTGTTAGTGTGCGTGCGGCGGCGCATAGATACTATGGCGCGCACATACAAGCCGCGCACGGTGCGTTTGTATGAAGATAACTTACTTCCCCCTCTTTCTACTATGGCACGAGCCTACCCTGGAATAAGGCGATAGAGCCTTGGTCGACCACGTGGGCCCAGTACGGATTCGTTGACTTTGAATTTCTTTTAGATCTGTGCAGGCTTCCTCAAGATGATTTTCCTTCACCGTAAAAGCGCCAAATAACTGTACATTATGAAATTCGGAAACAAATCATTGGTACGTGATGAGATTCAAAGCATGACCCCTTGCACAAGAGGCACTTAACTACCGATATTCTCGAATAAAACTAATAACTTATCTCGTATATTAGTTTCTCATTTCCTTCCCATCTTCTTTCAGGCTCTATAAATAGCTACATTCATTGTGTATCGCGTTCAGAAGACTGGCTCTCTTTAAAAGACGATGGTGATGGATGAGGGTGTCGCTGAATCACTCTGCTGGTATCAATCACTTCCATAGATCACTTCCCAAGCTCACTCCTCGCCCGCTTTGTGAATATAATATATTAAACACAAAATATGTTATATTTTGAAGAAGTTTAAGGAAGTCTAGGCTAGAGGTGCCTAAACTAGATTTTGCTACATGCTTAGTTACCTATACAACGTGTAACAGAAAGGGTATTTGCATTGAGAAATGTGTGAATCTACCCATGAAACTGAACAACTTTCCCTAAGGAACATAGGTCGAAATACGAAAAAAAAAATGACTTTCCATACTAAACACGCTATCAGCTGATGCATTTAGTATGAAAGGTCACGTTTTTTTTTTCGTTTTTCGACCTATGTTTCTTAGGGAAAGTTGTTCAGTTTCATGTGTAGATTCACACATTTCTCGATGCATATACCCTTTCTGTTACACCCTGTATAATTATAGATACCATACATAGATACCTACAACAAAATACTCTTCCACTGACCTATGAATTTTCGACACTGTTTTTGTTTTATTTTCTCTTAATTACAAAAAACCTCTGCTCGGAACCACTTAACAAGAAAGCCTCTATTTAAAAAGCCCCACAGTAATTAAGGTCACAAATTGTAATTAAAAAGTAGAGTTCCTTCGTGCATGCTAGTGTTAATATTTAATTAGTATTTTTAATTTAAATTTCGACTAAAATACGTAACTAATTAGTAATTAAATAGTTGGATGAGGAAATTTGTTACTTAAAATGAAATTAAAACTACCTAAAAATGCATATTTGTGTTCATTCCGTTTTTCAGCATCAAAATTCTAGTGTAAATAAACACACGATAAAAAAAACTTAATACGTACATCACTTCACTCCCACGCGCGGAATTGACACGCACCACCACAAGAGTGAAAATTACGTTGCAAATAAAAATATTCGCTGCGAGGCCTACAAGAATGATTCGCCTCTCGAAAGGATTATTCCGAATTCGAACTGCGTTCATTGAAACGTGATCCGAGTGTTAATACCCCTGCTAAGTAAACTCCATTTTCAATTACAGATTTGGTTATGCGTGTGGTTTCTTCTTTCGAGCTGGACAGGGAGGGATTTTTCCTTGATGAGCAGGGAGTGAGATGCTTCCATTCTGGAGCGGAAGTAACAAAAAACAGAACCCGGAAATACTGTGAAAGTCAATAAACAAGTCTATCACTCACCAATTCTATCACTCACCCTCAATTTTTGTAAAACATTGTGATGACATCCTTTTCTCTAGGCTGTTTTCTTTCTGCCTTCCCCGTAAGGTAAACAAAGATAAGGTAAATATATGATTCGGTTACGAGTGTGATCTAATTCCGGTTAGAACTGGAATGTCTGTGCGCCCATAGCGTAATGATCTCCTCGATACGAAGGCTGACCTGAGGCGAGCTTCGATTTACATTCTCTGAATTGCAGTGACGTGCTTGACGGACAACAATGTTGTCATTCCGCAGGTCAGGTAG
Organism: Scrobipalpa atriplicella; assembly: GCA_029255725.1. NCBI lineage: Eukaryota > Metazoa > Arthropoda > Insecta > Lepidoptera > Gelechiidae > Scrobipalpa > Scrobipalpa atriplicella. The sequence continues at coordinate 1,585 of JARACY010004616.1, read as the reverse complement.
CTCATCTATTTCTGTACCAGTAGTCTGAAGAGAACCAATCTATCTAGCATCATTACATGTAAAAGTCAACATGTCATCTACAGGTGAATCCTCACTGCGAGCATTCGCCATTTGGAGTCCATACTAAAGTGATGCCCGCGCATGCTCATTACAGGCGTTACAGACCAACGCTCACAGTGAAGACGGACCATACCGCTCATATTCGTCACCACCGTCACACATAGGGCACGAGCATAGTAGAAAGAGGGGGAAGTAGGCTATCTCCGGCCGAATCCGCGATATAATTGCCTACTGTCTCAGGGTTGTCACTTTAAGCTAAATTTTAATTCAATGTCTATAAATTGGCAAAGGTCGGGAAGTTGTGTTTTTTTTACTTATATTATCTGGGTACAGGGTTTGAAAGATCGGTTTTACCTAAACGATGATGAAACCTTTTACGATCAAAGAAAGAGCGACGGGCCAACTGACGGACGGCGCGGGGCGGTGATGAGCACGAGTAAACAGTAGGTTACTGGTTACTGATAGATGGTACTGTCAACCAATTCATTAGTTTAAAGCCCGGCACTTGCCAAATATAAAAACTCATCTCTGAATAACTGATTCAATGATCATTAGTCAATAAAGTTCAACAAAATGGTTTTCCTAACAAATACTCATTTTTTGTAAAGATACAGAGCAGTATTATTTATGAAAAAGGGATTGCATTAATTTCGCGGTGCCAAAAAGCCGTGACGCCCGCGAACCTCGTACGGAGTTAGCCCCGACTGGCGCACGGAGAAACCCCGCGAGATTTTGTGTTAGTGTGCGTGCGGCGGCGCATAGATACTATGGCGCGCACATACAAGCCGCGCACGGTGCGTTTGTATGAAGATAACTTACTTCCCCCTCTTTCTACTATGGCACGAGCCTACCCTGGAATAAGGCGATAGAGCCTTGGTCGACCACGTGGGCCCAGTACGGATTCGTTGACTTTGAATTTCTTTTAGATCTGTGCAGGCTTCCTCAAGATGATTTTCCTTCACCGTAAAAGCGCCAAATAACTGTACATTATGAAATTCGGAAACAAATCATTGGTACGTGATGAGATTCAAAGCATGACCCCTTGCACAAGAGGCACTTAACTACCGATATTCTCGAATAAAACTAATAACTTATCTCGTATATTAGTTTCTCATTTCCTTCCCATCTTCTTTCAGGCTCTATAAATAGCTACATTCATTGTGTATCGCGTTCAGAAGACTGGCTCTCTTTAAAAGACGATGGTGATGGATGAGGGTGTCGCTGAATCACTCTGCTGGTATCAATCACTTCCATAGATCACTTCCCAAGCTCACTCCTCGCCCGCTTTGTGAATATAATATATTAAACACAAAATATGTTATATTTTGAAGAAGTTTAAGGAAGTCTAGGCTAGAGGTGCCTAAACTAGATTTTGCTACATGCTTAGTTACCTATACAACGTGTAACAGAAAGGGTATTTGCATCGAGAAATGTGTGAATCTACACATGAAACTGAACAACTTTCCCTAAGGAAACATAGGTCGAAATACGAAAAAAAAAACTGACCTTTCATACTAAACATCGC
>JARACY010004615.1:0-25973 GCA_029255725.1 Scrobipalpa atriplicella | reverse complement strand
CAAAGAAATACTTGCCTAATCATAGAAAAAAAATCATGATGCACTAAAGGTCAGTTTTAACATATTGCTACCAGCATTGAATTATTCTATTTATCCTGTAAAATATTTATGACTTCTGAAACATCAAACTCGACATCACATCTTAAATATACGACAACAACATTATAAATATTAGAAAGATTAATATTTTGTTTGTGTCTGAGGTAGAGATGTTCACAATAAATGTTGCGCTCACAGCCAGGTTAACTGACACACATCTGCTCAAAAAGTTCCAATTTTCTAACTCTCAACTGCCAGTCCCTTGAAAACACCTGAAAAAGTAATATTTTAAAGTTTGTACCAGATTTACATTTTACATTTGGCTGACACAATGTTAGTTTAAAAATAGAGGCCATGAAAATACAATACCTAATTGATTCTGTCATAGTTCTAATTATAATCTATTGATGTGTTAAGTATGTATATGAGACATTGAGTCTTAACTATGATTTGTGAACAATTCTTTAGCTACTAACCTTGAATCAGGTATATAAATGACCTATATAACATTACTTTTTATCTATTATGACTTGATGACATATTTTGATAATTTAACAATTATTGTATAACAAAAATTATTTACATGAAGATTCTTTAACAAAGGCTTAGCATCTAATTTGTTAGTATTAAAATATATAATTCAGGGTACTTAGACATAGTTAAGCTTTCAATTTTTATTCAGTAAATGTGAATAATCTTAGTTTTTCGATTGGTCTTTTAAATCTAAAGTTAGATTCCAAAGAATCACAGTAATTTGAACATTTTCTTTGAACAATTCCTATTGAATAGATATAAGTGTTAAGAATAAGATGAGCTGGCAGTTGAGAGTTAGAAAATTGGAACTTTTTGAGCAGATGTGTGTCAGTTAACCTGGCTGTGAGCGCAACATTTATTGTGAACATCTCTACCTCAGACACAAACAAAATATTAATCTTTCTAATATTTATAATGTTGTTGTCGTATATTTAAGATGTGATGTCGAGTTTGATGTTTCAGAAGTCATAAATATTTTACAGGATAAATAGAATAATTCAATGCTGGTAGCAATATGTTAAAACTGACCTTTAGTGCATCATGATTTTTTTTCTATGATTAGGCAAGTATTTCTTTGACATATACAAATAAGACAGATTCTCTTTATGATACTTTCATGATATAAAAGTTCTTGTATAATATTTCATGGATTATTATTATGAAGATTTCTACAATTTCTGGTCTGGTCAAATATCTATGACTATGAGTATTGTTTTTACTTAAATTCTTATAAATATAAATATTTCTCAAAGAAGATAATAAGTTATGTAATAAAAAAAGATATTCTACAACTTATGTCATCATAATTATCAATGAAAATGATTTCATTTTCAGTTTTATATATGAATTAGGAAGCAATATTTGATATTATTTATGTGGTTCCAACTAAGTGTTTTTTAGAACTGATCAAGCCAATTCTGTGACCTCATGTAGAGTAACATTAACATAGCTTGTAAGAATCAAATGTGCTCATTGATTTCGCTAATTTTAATTTTAAGTTGTATATAATTTAGTTTTAATTGTATTTTAGATAATTTTTGTTTCATAATTGTTTATAAAGATCAATGAGGAAAACTAGCATCAAATCCTGGCAAAACAATCAAAATCAACCTTATTATATTAATTGATTTTATAGTTGTGTTGAAAAACATGTAATTTTTCGTACCTCATATGTGCATTGGGTTCATCTGAACATTTTTAGATTAATAATTGTCTTTGAATGTATACGAATCTGAAATCCAACATCGCGTTTAACGTGAACATAACTTTTGGGACATTACTCCATCACCTTTAGAGTTTCGCCTGAGTAGCATTTTTACTGTGAAAACATTTAATCAAAATTTTCTGTCACCAAAAGGCGTTCCTTTTAGAAGCGAACATTGAGGGTGATACTCGTGATGGAGTCCAATACGGAATCTCGACGCACGCAATCTCGAAAGCAATTTTACGTCAAAAAATGTACTGTATCTCGACGCACGCTATCTCGAACTCATTCGTATCATTTTCATAGTTTATAAAATAAGTTTTGTTATAATTTTCACGATGTTTTCTCTTTGAGTTTGAGAAACGGGCAGCCCAATTTGACGAGATCTACATTTCGGATGACAGCTGTCAAACTTGAAACGGCCATATCTCGGAAACTATCGATTCTAGACTGTTGGTGTGTAGGAACGAATGATAGGTCTTGACGAGATCTAAATTTCGGATGACAGCTGTCAAACTTGAAACGGCCATATCTCGGAAACTATCGATCCTAGACTGTTGGTGTGTAGGGACAAATGATAGATCTTGACGAGATCTACATTTCGGATGACAGCTGTCAAACTTGAAACGGCCATATCTCGGAAACTATCGATCCTAGACTGTTGGTGTGTAGGGACAAATGATAGATCTTGACGAGATCTACATTTCGGATGACAGCTGTCAAACTTAAAACGGCCATATCTCGGAAACTATCGATCCTAGACTGTTGGTTCGTAGGGACAAATGATAGGTCTTGACGAGATCTACATTTCGGATGACAGCTGTCAAACTTAAAACGGCCATATCTCGTAAACTATCGATCCTAGACTGCTGGTTCGTAGGGACAAATGATAGGTCTTGACGAGATCTACATTTCGAATGACAGCTGTCAAACTTGAAACGGCCATATCTCGGAAACTATCGATCCTAGACTGTTGGTTCGTAGGGACAAATGATAGGTCTTGACGAGATCTACATTTCGGATGACAGCTGTCAAACTTAAAACGGCCATATCTCGGAAACTATCGATCCTAGAGTACTCGTGTGTAGCGACAACTGATAGGTCTTGACGAGATCTACATTTCGGATGACAGCTGTCAAACTTGAAACAGCCATATCTCGGAAACTATCAATCCTAGAGTACTCGTGTGTAGGGACAAATTATATATCTTGTCGAGACCTATCGTTTGTCCTTGAACATGAGTACTCTAAGACCGATAGTTTCCGAGATATGGCCGTTTCAAGTTTGACAGCTGTCATCCGAAATGTAGATCTCGTCAAGACCTATCAGTTGTCCCTACACACGACTACTTTAAGACCGATACTTTCCGAGATATGGCCGTTTCAAGTTTGACAGCTGTCATCCGAAATGTAGATCTCGTCAAGATCTATCATTTGTCCCTACGAACCAACAGTCTAGGATCGATAGTTTACGAGATATGGCCGTTTTAAGTTTGACAGCTGTCATCCGAAATGTAGATCTCGTCAAGACCTATCATTCGTTCCTACACACCAACAGTCTAGGATCGATAGTTTCCGAGATATGGCCGTTTTAAGTTTGACAGCTGTCATCCGAAATGTAGATCTCGTCAAGACCTATCATTTGTCCCTACACACGAGTACTCTAAGACCGATAGTTTCCGAGATATGGCTGTTTCAAGTTTGACAGCTGTCATCCGAAATGTAGATCTCGTCAAGACCTATAATTTGTCCCTACACACGACAACTTTAAGACCGATAGTTTCCGAGATATGGCCGTTTCAAGTTTGAAAGCTGTCATCCGAAATGTTGATCTCGTCGAGACTCTTTCCGGCATGCATTTGTTTTTCGAGATAAAATGCATCGATATTTCGTTTTTCGAGATTCCGTGCGTCGATATTCAGTGCGTCGATATTTCGTTTTTCGAGATTCCGTGCATCGAGATAGCGTGTTTCGAGATCAGTCGAGATTCCGTGCGTCGAGATAGAGTGTTTCGATATCAGTCGAGATTCCGTGCGTCGAGATTGCGTGCATCGAGATTCCGTATTGGACTCGGCCCAACTGCCGATGGAGTATACTTTAAATAATAGCTAGATATAAGAAGAAATTACGAAATAGATTTTAACTTTACAAAATAAGTTACCATTAAAGAATAATGTACTTACATAAATGTTATACTAATAATGTAATTTCTGAAGTCCAATTCGATATTTTTATATAAATACTGCTACGACCCAAAACTGAACTAGAACACGTTTCATCAACCACGCGAATAATGCGATAATACACAATTTTTACGGTAAAGTGGAGGTGATGTAGGACATACCTAATCCAGCGCCTTCGATCTCCCACACACGAAATTGGAGTAATAGGTGTTGCAAATGATAACTGTTGGCGGTTTTGATGGAAAAATAATGGAATTTATGTTGTTTTCTGTAAAATTAACAGGCTTATTGATCGAAACCTGTATTTTCTAATTCATTGAAATAACAAACAACTCCACACACAAATCACCACATTGACAAATGTTTTTTTTTTCTAATAAAATAAAATTCGGGACACGGAAGCAAGAAAGAGCAAAGTTTCAAATAACGCACAGCCTCTTTGCTATCATAGCTCCATCTAGTGACCACACAGAAGACTGTGTCGGTAAAACAGAACGAGGCTTGTTTTTGCAGAATGTTGGCAGCATTGTAATGCGTTACATTATACGCAAAAGTTTACGTTCCTTTTCATGTAAGAATGTAAAGTCGAATCAATTTCATATTGTCAAATTTTTGGTATTGGTTGGATCTTGGATGGGATCGGTTTTCTTTCTTTGAGAATTTTAATTTATTGGCCTGAAAATAAAGCAAAACAGTTGAAACTCTTCTCAATTACGCGTAAGTGTCCGGCAGCAGGCGATGGAAAACCACAGACGCGTCCGTCCGTTCAGGCGATGGGCTAAATTGATCAAATGAGTGTGAATCTGTATAATAAAACAATAGGTCGGGTTGATTGTTGGGGTGTTGGAATGCGTGGTATGTGATGATGTCGGTGTTCGGCGAGGACGGGGGCTCGGGGCTGGGCGAGCGCGCGTCGCGGCCGAGCTCGCTAGTGCTGGAGCCGCCGGCGCCGGAGCGCGAGCCGCTGCGGTTCGACGTGCAGCTCGTTGGAGCCCCGCCAGAGGTCGAGCAGCTCGTCAACAATATCAAGCAGGTCGCTGAAGACTTCCTCTATCACTGGAAAACTTTTCCCATTGGTGAGAAAACTGATTTTTCTTTCATGCCTCTCACATATCCATATAGGTACCACATATGCATTTGGACCCACAGATGTTTCATTGTGTGGCAACATTCTTTTTCCTGCATGAATAAAATGTTTTAGCATACTGAAAACTAGGCTATGTGACTCCCAGTTTATATAGTTTTCCAATGGTGAAAGGATTGTTATAATTTAGTCTATTTGTTTTTGAGTTTACACATAACAAACATACAAAGTTTAATTAAATAAGTACCTGTAGAAATGGGCAACAAAATGATTAGTTGAATAAAATAAAAATAAAACTCTTAAATCATCCTTTTATTATTATATACATTTTGTTTTGTACAATATGACTTACATTTATTATATCTAGTTACTCAACCAAGCAATCATCAACATTATGACTAAGAAATAAAACTGTATTTGTATAGTCATCTCATCTCAGTGTAAGAAGTTCCCATTCCCACAATAAACAAAATAAAATATTGTGTTCCATTCATTCACTACAGTCTTGAATAAAACATCTGCACTGCATATGGACTACTTGCATTAAATAAAAGAAAAACAAGTATAGCTTAGCTTCAAATCCCACTTTTTAATCCAGTAAGAATGTTATAATTGATTCATTAGAGAGAATGGTTTCTCTTTATGGTATGAGCCAATTTCTTGTTAGCTAGATTATGGCATAATCTGAACAATTGATGAGAGAGAGAGCTGTGAAAGTTATTGTTTAGAAAAGATGGAATTCACTTGGTTAAATACAACTTGAACATATTTTCTTTCTAAGTCATGATGTACAATTAAATCTGTAAATTGTGACCTATGCCTACTAACTAGTTGTGGGTTCAATCTTGCATAATATAAATATGAATTTATGAAAGTCTAGAGTTATTTTTGAAACTGATCCTTTTATGTCACTCAGAAAGTAAAATAGAAGCTATGAATTTGCCCAGGAATATTTGTTGTATTTTACATTATAAGAGAGAAAACTCTGTATGTTTGTTTATGAAGCTAAGACTACTGGAAACTCAAATAACTATATTGTTATTCCTTTCCTATACATGGTGTAAAAAAAGTATTGCATTGCATTCCTATAAACCACATGTTCTTCTTATGATACCAAACACAATTCTAAAGCACAAAAATTTTAGCTTGAATTTATTTACTTCCTCATACAAAAGGTCCACCTATATTAGACAATTTGTATGGGGAAGCCAAAAAGTTAAAAATTTTATGTTTTGGGAAAGTTGATTGTTATTATTAGTAGATCATGTAGTTTAAAAGAATGCAGTACTTTTTACACCCTTATTCATCAATCTGAAAACCTAGATTTACTTGTTATTTTCCCCAGTGTTACCCCCCTCCCGGTTCACCGGCCCCGGCAACCGTCCGTCAGACATCATCATCGCGCCGCCATGCGACGAGCTGGACGCCGCGGCGCTCGACGCCGGCCTCGAGCCCCATCCACTCTCCCCCAAGCAACTTCACGCCATCCGCGAGAAGGGGTAAGATGAGAGGAAAATCCTGCACTCCTTTGTTAATCTTACCATCAGTCAGAGGTTGACTCTGCCAGTCAATCCAGGTCCACTTTCAATGGATATGATTGGAATCCCAGTCCCTGCGTGTTTAAATTGTATTGTGATAGTAGGGAGGTGCTACATTCATTGGCTTACATGATTTAATTTGTTTAAAGTCTTTATGTAACAAGAATTTCTTCAAAATTCAATTAGAACTTCTTGTAAAATAAACAGATAAGAGATAGAAAAAAAGGGCCTCAATAATAATCATCTCCCTACTGCCCATTTCCCAAATAACAAGAAGTTGGCTAATCATAAACAGTCACCTAAATGTAGCCCTGGAATAACCAGCAGAGTCCAACCTTTGCTTATCTTATTACAGCTTTTTATTTTAGTGTTTTAAGTAATATTTTTCATTATGTAATGACTAATGGCTCCTATAACTACACACACAGATATACGAGTATAATCATTTTAAAGCTGCTGATTTTTTTGTATGAGAAATATGATACATGCAGTAGATAACCATTGCAAGTCATCTCAATTTACTGCTTATTGATCAGATCTAGCCTAGATTCAACCTAATAATTTTACTCAGAATCTAAAGTCTCAATCTATTCGAATTTCATGAATAGATTCTACTAGCGGACCCGGCAGACTTCGTCCAGCCCAAAAAACAACTTTTCCCGTGGGAATGACATACTTTCCCTTGGTAAAAGTCAGTTAAAAACCTTCCTCATGAATCACTCTATTTATTAAAAAAAACCACATCAAAATCCGTAGCGTAGTTTTAAAGATCTAAGCATACATACAGACATACATACAGACAGAGGGAAGCGACTTTGTTTTATACTATGTAAGCATATACATATAATCACGCCTTTATCCCTAATGGGGTAGGCAGAGCGTAAACGACCTAAACAAAGGTCGTTCCGCCACGTCTGACAAATTTTAAGGGTTATTCCAGATAGATGTATATTGCTATATAGTGACAGGTTGTCAGCCCATCGCCTAAATTACAATACTGAAACCCTCGAATCCCTTAGCTGATTTTTACAGCATGCCCGGGAGGAGATGCAGCTGGCACATTCTATGTTTTTCTATCACTCCCAGTCCAGCATAGAAGCTAGACCTCAGGGAAAAAATATCAGTTTCATGCCCTTAAATTTAGTCTGTTATTTAGTAAACATATTTTATAAACTGTAGAAACTTTAAAAAGTTTATTTAAGGGCTTTTGAATACAAGCCCAGTCTGTAAGTTGGTTTAAGAATACTGAGATCCATGAATACCTCGAAATGCCTACTGTCAAAGAGGAAGTAAGGACATTTAATCTGAAATACAAGAAAAGGCTTAAAGAGCACACCAACAAGCTCGCAAGAGATCTGCTTCAACTTGACCAAAGCATGCAACGTTTAAAGAGATGGAACATACTATCACTTGATGAAAGGAACTAATCGAAAATAACAACTAGAAAAGACCTTGGAGATGGCGTTCACTGGAATGTCACCCAATAATAAAAACAAACAAAAATATCCAACCATCTGATGAAGACTTAAAGAGTCGATTGCAGATTAATAAGAGAAGAAAAAAAAAAAAAAAAAAAAAAAAAACAATTTGCTTACATCTAAGTCATTCAGTTCACACAATACAGCAGCAATCAGGCAGGAAATGATCCCCTTGCATTCACTCGGACTTGTTAAGTTCAATTACTCTTGTTGCTGCTCTCTTGTCACTCTTGCATAGGGCTGGCTGCCAAGCAATCTGAACATCATCATCTTCCTAGCCTTTTAGCCTCGATACAGACAACAGAGTTTATCACTCTGAAATATCGCGGTAACAATAAATATAATCGCGGGAATAATCCCGTTCAAAATAACAACCGCTAAAATATTAATACTTACATCACTAGCCTTTTTCCCCTATTTCACGGGGTCGGCTACCTAATGTATCTAGCTAAGAGTTTGAACGAGGATACTGGTTTTTACACAGAGCGACTGCCATCTGACCTCCGCAACCCAGAAGGGAAAACAGACCCAATCATAGATTAGGCTTAGGTCAGATTAGTGGACAGGACAATCAAGCTGCCAAAGTTTTCAAGCTGGATGGCTAAACCAAGTTAGAAGCCATTTAAGCCATACGGCTAAATACTTTTGTTAGACAGCCCTATCCATATGTGACCCTTTGTAACATTAACGCGATAATTAAGCGCTATCTTACTTTTTAATTTGAATGTGGGCGCGTTTTACTTTTAATTGCTTTTAAATAGTTAGTTAGATAGGCACTTAACAAACCCCTCCATTTCAAACATTTAAAAAAAGGGCTTTTATAATGAATTACTAATAGTTTCATGTATACTGATTTTAATACTGTATCTATACGGATTTTGTGGGAAGTGCTACTTTCTAAGTTTCCAGTAACTGTGGCGATACAGATTTCAACCTAAATTGTCCCTCAATATTTTGTGGACGTGGCGAAAAAACGCGTTCTACTAGACATTTTACGGTCTGCCTACCCCGTATGGGATAAAGGCGTGACTGTATCTCAAAGTTTAGGAAGCTTATTTATTCTCTGTTATGGTTATTTACTTCGATCACTGGCTTAGTTAGCTTACATTTTTCCATAGCGTATTTATAATATAGAAACGCGTCATATACATTTTATACATACTTACCACATTGAATTATGATATTTTTATTGCTTTTATATTTTATTATATTGTATATTATTTATAGAGATTTGTTTTTCAAAAGCTTGCACAAGGAACGGGTTTTTAAGCCAAAGAAGCTAAGTACTAAACAGTTGGATTCGATTCGAGAGTGGGGGTATGTCGGCCGAATATCTATGTTATTTGTGTATTGTATTGTATCATCTCTGCAATTGCGCCAGTATTTAAATATTAAATTGAGTAGGAAATATAAAACACATAGGTATGAAAGCGTGTCACCTCAACACCATTTTCTCTTCAAGTTTCAAAACTGTTTTGTATCTTAACAATGATGTTTAAATATATAAAATATTTTGTTTTATAAATCTTTGTTAACGTGAAACGATTCATTGTGTAAAAAGATATAAGGCAACGTTTACATTGGTATCTTGTTGTCTGATGTTAAGAAAGTGGGACCCAGGACCCATTAAGGATGCATCTACACTGCTTTGTAGACTTGTTTTATCTCACAACTGCATCTTAGCCATACATGCTACAGCCCCTGTAGCATGCCACCGCGCGATAACGAATTTATCGCATCTATCTGTCAAACTCCCATACGATTTGACAGATAGATGTGATAAAATGTGTGATACAACGGCTATCACGGCCTTATCGCGGCTGCATGCTACGGGGGCTGGTAGGGCCTATTTGCAGTCGTGAGATAAATCCACTGTATAAATGTCGGTTGCGAATGATAAAGAAATCAGGGGTCACTGCTAAACCTAAAGTGATATTAAATATTGGCGCATTTGTGTTAACCCCCATCGCATGGTCAGTCATCGTCATTGTCGTACATTAGAAGCTTCATATCCTAACGTACTTAGTTGAAGGCGTTGCGTTGTCCATCTTACTTGGAGGATAAGGGAAATATGGTAAAAAAAAAAACTTCGTTAACTTTGTATAGCCTTAATTGAATTAAAATACTAGAGAACAATAAATTAATGATTATGTAATATAATCTACGAGTTTATTAAACATTCAAAAGTAGGGGAAAACGTAACATGGGACAACTAAAAAAAAATCTAATGAATTCTAATTTAGGAACACTTTTTGGGAAATGTATTTATAACACATCGAATATGTATTTCCTTATACGTAGTTTGTTTTTAATATTGCAGGTAAAATTGCTTATCCCTCCTAAGTAATCGATGGACAATATAGATCTCTTAGCTCTTCCATCATTGGTGCGATGTCGTATAGTTCTCATCATAGAATAGTATAATTTATTTTAATATCTAGCATCATCATAGTAAGGTTTGGTTTCTGCTGTAGTAACTTACGTAAAAGGTTTTGGTTTTCAACATTAACTATATTTTATGAAAATCTGTATTTCTTTTTAAGGCATGGTATACTTTCAAATAAATGTTTGTCCTTAAAAAAATTATTATATTTGTTTCCGAATACATTTTTAATTTAAACGTAGCGCTAGCTATGTTTAGTTATGATGTCTGTGAACTAGTAAAAAGTTAAAGGCAACCAAATGTTTTCAAATAAAAAAGTATTTTGGTCAAAAAACAATAAAATAAATCAATAACTCCTAAACATAATATCAATATAACCCGTGCACATAAAGAAACGATCTATAACGACGCTCGCATGCGTTCTCGCTCACCTATTAGGTAGAGCGAGAACGCATGCGAGGCGGACCAATCACGAAGCGAGCCGACGCCATTTTCAGATCGTTTCTTTAAACGCACGGCTTATACAAAGTATCTAATTATCTCTTCATATTTCAGCGAATTCGAAGTACCCTCCCGTCATTTCCCGGGTCAAACGCACGTGTGGCGCGTCGCCCCCTGGTTACAGAGAGGGCGGGAACGTGCCAGGGAAGAACTATACTGTCATATAGCCAGAGCTACTGCGCTCATAGTGGTGGTAGCAAGAGACAGGCTTGTCAGAGAAGAGCCTTTGTCTGCTATTGCCGGGGCCAAGGCGCTGCTAGCTGGACTACACAGGTATTGTATTCAACAGGTCTGAGAAACTGAGAAAAGTTGTTCAGTTTTAGGGTAGCGGGTGCTTAATGAAAGAAATTGTACCGTGTAGGCATAGGGAAGGAATATTATACAGAGGAAGTACACGAAAGAATATTATTTAAGGACTATGTAAGCTCACTGTCTCCGTATTTGCTCAATATTAGGATCATCTTCACTGATTAATTCTTAATTTTAAATTTCTCCATCTTACTTCAATAACATGATCTTCCATGCTGGACTGGGAGTGATAGAAAAACATAGAATGTGCCAGCTGCATCTCCTCCCGGGCATGCTGTAAAAACCAGCTAAGGGATTCGAGGTTTTTAATGTATTGCAATTTAGGCGATGGGCTGACAACCTGTCACTATAGCAATACACATGACCATCTGAAATAACCCTCAAAACTTGTCAGACGTGCCGGAATGACCTTTCGGTCGTTTTCGCTCTGCCTACCCCATTAGGGATAAAGGCGTGATTTTATGTATGTATGTACGAGTATGTTACTTCAATAACACAATCTCCTCAACAGACTACTAGACCTCCTCATCGGCATGCCATCGCTCGAAGCCAGAGACCTGGACCGCAAGATCCGCGAAGAGAGATCCAGATATCTGGTTGCGGAACTGATTTGCAAACCAGATCAACGGGAGGATATCTCTGCCTTGGCCGCGTGGGTTACAAGAGCGATGCGACGAGCTGCCTCGGAAAAGACGGATGTTAGAGAGGTGCCAAAGAATGCGCCCAGAGTTCCTTGCATTTATAACACGCCTCAGAATACGCAGGTGAGGCAATACATGCAGCGACTTGATCAATCAACTGTACAAAATGAAATATACAACATGTAACAGAAAGGGTATATGCATCGTGAAATGTGTGAATCCATCCATGAAACTGAACAACTTTCCCTAAGAAACATAGGTCGAAATACGAAAAAAAAAATTGACTTCCCATACTAAATGTGCAGTCAGCTGATGCATTTTGTATGGAAGGTCAATTTTTCTTTTTCGACCTATGTTTCTTAGGGTAAGTTGTTCAGTTTCATGGGTAGATTCACACCTTTCTCATATACCCTTTCGGTTACACGTTGTATATGATAACACTTTAATATTCGAGATTTTAATATTTTACAACCGTTCACCAAACTGCAATGTGGGTGTAGGTGGACCTCCGTCTGTACAAGCGCGACATCCTGCGGCGGTCCTTGTCGCACCTGCAGGCGATCCTGGAGCGCGAGTCGCGCGGCTGGTTCCTGCACTTCCGCGAGCGACGCGCGCAGCTGCTCGCCAGCCAGAAGATGCCGCTTAAAGACATCGAAGAGGTAAGCCCAATCAAGAACTAGCAATAAGGCCGCCTGTGTTGTACTACTGTTATTTTCTGTTTTTTTTTTGTATCTTTAATAATTTTTTGGTGCAATAAAGAATTTTTGTATTTTATTGTATTGTAATAACGTAAGAGCTCGCACTCGCTACGCTCGCGATTTAAGTTACTATACCGCAATTATTATACATAAAATATTCCGCTCGCTACGCTTGCGATATGAGTTTAACAGATCAGAATCCAAAACGTTTATGTTACGATGTAACAGCGAAATATTTCAACTTGCTTGATCTTGTCGGCAGGAAGTGAAAATAGCAGCAATGCGTGAATACGTGAACAGAGTATGTAACGCGGTGACTTCCAACGAGGCGCTGCAGGCGCTCGGGCCCGACGTGCCCGCGCTGCTCGCCGCGCAGCTCAGAGCATCCGCCATTGTTAACAGGTAACATCCGCCATTGTCAACAATATACCTTTATACTTATAAAAGAAGAAATTGACTGATTCACACATCTGAATGTGTGATATCAACGGGCGCCGCCGGGCAGCGCTGCCCGTATCCGAATGCTACTCGATTCAAGTTGTTTGTTGATATAGTTATTTAATGATTCTTTCTCTTTCAGGTCTGAAGAAAGCATCCGTAAGAAGTTAGAAGCAGGCCTGTCGTCGGCTGAAGCACGGATCAGCGCCGCGCATCCGGTGCTGTCTCGAGCCGGAGCCTGGAAGAGAGAGAAGCTCGCCATCGCCGCTGAGAGGTTAGTCTTTCAATAAAAAGTTCAATAGTCAAATTAAAAAGAATGGATCTGAAAATGGCGTCCGCTCGCTTCGTGATTGGTCCGCCTCGCATGCGTTCTCGCTCTATCTAATAGAGAGTAAGCGAGAACACAAGCGAGCGGCCGCCATTTACAGATCCTTCCTTTATATGCGCGGGTTATATAAGGCGCAAACGTAAAATTTTCATAGCAAGAATCAGTAAGTAAAATCTGGTTATGACATTTTTTTTTCAGACGTTTAGTTCTTACGCCATTCTTAGTGTTAACTTTATTTTTATACGTAAAAAGATCGAAGAACTTGATTAATTCTTGGCGGATAATATACGCTAGACACTATTGCTACATGTTTATTGTGATTATTCTTTTTAACTGTATTTTTTACAATTTCTGATAATGAGACATTTTCGTGTATAGGAGTTGTGCTTATTTTTAAATACAGGGTGTAAGGGATAGCGTCCCGCAAACTGATAGTGGTTGCTCAGTCAACGAAACTGAACAATTATCAAGAGGTTTTTTTTTCAGGAAATGAAAAAAATATATATTTTTCATACAAATTGTCTGATCGAGGTGGTCATTTTGTATGAAAAAGCATATTTTTTTCCATGTCCTAAAAAAATCCTGGTTATAGTTGTTCAGTTTTGTTGACTGAGCAACTCCTATCAGTTTGCGGGACGCTGTTCCTTACACCCCGTATTATTAAAAACATACAACCGAATTGAGAACCTCCTCCTTTGTTTTGGAGTCGTTTAAAAATGAAATGTTTTTTTTTTTATTTTCTTATTTGTATGACAGATTAAAAAGCGAGCTACGTTGGGCCCCCATGGAGGATGCGGCGGCCACCATGCAATCACATAAACTCGCACAACATCGATACTTCCTGCTCAGGGACCTGGCTTTCCTGCGGGATCGAGAACCACTACTTATGAAGGTAATATTAAATAAAGTAAGAGTTAAAAAAATTATCAAACTTTAGGTTGTGAATTTTGGTGTGAATCTACCCATGAAATGAAATTGAACAACTGTCCCTTAGAAATATGAAAATAAAAAGCTCTTTCATACAAAACTAAAGTTAATCAGCATTTTATTTCTTTTTCAGTAGAGACAAATACTGTATTTCGCTTTATCGTGACTTCTGTCTTCATCACCTAAGCTAAGGCCAACGGCCAAGCCTTTACGGTAAAAAAAATAATGAAGAAATTACTAATTCCAATATAATTTTCCAGGAACTTCGCTTGGCTAAAACCCCAACTCGTGAGTACACGTGGCCGACGCGGATATGGCGGCCGCAGAACTGGCTCGTCGTGAGACACTTCCGAGGACGCTCAGAGAGAATACCCACCGTCTTGTCAATGAGGGCCACCAATATAGGTACAAATACAATACAATACAAATATTCTTTATTGCACAAGAAAACACATAACAATAACACAAAGCAAAGAAAAGATGTACAATCGGCGGCCTTATTGCTAAGGTAGCAATATCTTCCAGGCAACCAGGCAGTAAGGTACTGTAGATACTTCCATTCTGGACTGGGAGTGATAGAAAAACATAGAATGTGCCAGCTGAATCTCCTCCCGTGCATGCTGTAAAAATCAGCTAAGGGAATCTAGGGTTTCAGTGTATTGCAATTTAGGCGATGGGCTGACAACCTGTCACTATGGTCATATACATAATTATTATCTGTATTAACCCTCAAAACATGTCAGACGTGGCGGAAGGACCTATTTTTAGGTCGATTTTGCTCTGCCTACCCCATTAGGGATAAAGGCGTGATTTTATGTATGTATGTATGTATGTAGTTACGAAAAGAGGCTAAATCTAAAAAACTCTTATATCAATTAACAAAAATAATTTATTATTAATAAAAAGGACGATTATACCGGGTGTAAGGGACAGCGTCCCGCAAACTGATAGGAGTTGCTCAGTCAACGACACTGAACACATATCACCAGGTTTTTTTTTTTTCAAGAAAAAAAAATTGCTTTTCCATACAAATTGTCTGATCGATGTGGTCATTTTGTATGAAAAAGCAAATTTTTTTTCTTTACTTCCTGAAAAAAAATCCTGGTGGTAGTTGTTCAGTTTCGTTGACTGAGCAACCCCTATAAGTTTGCGGGACGCTGTCCCTTACACCCGGTATTAGCATCAATAACAGCGCTTATTTAATTATTTCTTTGTTCCAGTGACCCCGCGCTCGGACCCCTCCCAGCCTGTATTTCTGGCCGACAAAGAGATTATAAGAAACACTAGCTCTAGGTAAATTTCGACAATTAATGCATTTTTCTTTTTATGTTGCGCTTATTTAGAAAAATCAGTAAACGTTTATTCTTTTCTATCAGGTGGCCTGGGTGGAGATTACTCAACTATGTCAACAGGTAAGACTATTGCAGAAGAGAAATAACAATTAATAAACTAAACTTGTCATTATCATTTGTTAAAAATGGCGTTAAATGATTTTATTCAGTCGATGTCACTCTGCGTATCCCATAAGAGAGACAAGCGTTTTTTAGGGTTCCGTACCCAAAGGGAAAAAACGGGACCCTATTACTGAGACTTCGCTGTCCGTCCGTCCGTCTGTCTGTCACCAGGCTGTATCTCATGAACCGTGATAGCTAGAGAGTTGAAATTTACACACGTGATTTATTTCTGTTGCCGCTATAACAACAAATACTAAAAACAAAATAAAATAAATATTTAAGGGGGGCTTCCATACAACAAACGTAATTTGGTTAAAACCTACCAAGACCGCGTTTCAAAAACCTACTAGCGACATCTGGAACAAAGAAGATGAAATAATATCCTTAACTAATATTATAACTGCAAAATTTTAGATGTTTTTTACTCATTAATGCTTATTTGTATAAGGGTAACGGAACCCTTCGTGCGCGGGTCCAACTCGCACTTGGCCAGTTTTTATAATTTCATGTGTTCTTAGGACTTGGTGTTGGAGCTGGAACATCATGTTCCTGCTAGGAGTGTTGGTGCCGTGGTGCTCTCCGCTCTCACTCCGCACACTACTCTGTGTTAAACCATTCGTACCTGACTATGAACTGTCCCAGGTAACAGTGTAACTTTGTTATACAGTTTTAATTTATTAAATTATAATATCCAATATGTTTGCTATTCAGTCTAAGCCAGACAGAAGTGACCGAAATATTTACGACGGAGCTCACCCAGAACTCTTTAAGGGACAGACTCAGACTGCATTTGCTTTTTTTTAACATACTAGCCTGAGACACTTAATAATTCACGAGAAAATTTATTTCAAGGTCAACTATTGCTATCAAAGTATCGACAGGGCAAATTCACAATTATATCGATACTATCGATATCGTAAGAATTTTCTCTAGGTCACCATCGATAACTATCAAGAGTTCGATATTTTGAACAACATAAAACTAATTTATAAAGATTTTTACTATGCGTTTCTGTTTGTAGGTAAACGGGACATTATTTCCAAAGAGAAGTAGTGAGACTCAGACGATGTGGTCGAGGTTACTGATGTTGTGGAGACATGTCTCCAAGGAGCGGACGAGGTTCGAAACTGAACCTGATACAGGTGAGAAAATATCATCACTTCTCATTTTACTTTTTATCGGGTCTATTCGCGATAGATTTTGGTGGTAAATTATAGGAATTACAACCACCAATGTTTCAATTGTCGACCACGACAATTGAAACATTGTTGAAACGTCGGGAACCAGGTAAATTCCTATGATTTACCACCAAAATCTATCGCGAATAGACCCGATAAAAAGTAAAATGAGTATAAATAATCGCGAGTGCTTAAAAAGTTATATCATCACTTCTATTTAAAAAAATCACTTAACTGTTCTGTATACGGATTGGTAGCGCTATGAAAACATAGAATGTGCCCGCTGCTATGCTAATCCTCCCGGGCATGTTGTAAAACCAGCACAGGGATTCGAGGGATACATTGTATTGTTATTAAGGCAATGACCCTAATAACGATACCCATTTCAATCTTGAAATTAAAATTTCAATCTTTAAGCCTTTATAAGGCAGTGGCAAATATGTTGCCACCTAAATTTGAACCTTATCTACCCGCACTAAAATTTAAAAGCAATGAAATTTTTCTAATGCTCTGCCTTAGAAAGGGTTAAATTCAATTTAAATTGCCCGTAATATTTGTCAAACTTGCCGTAAGAGCATTTTACTTGGTATTTTAGGTCGTTTACACTCTGCCTACCCCATTAGGGATAAAGGCGTGATTATATGTATGTATGTATAGAGCAATAATTCTGTTGCGCAGAAAGTATCAAACTGTTTTGTTGCAGGTTTACTAGGCAAAGGCCTCAGCCGTCAAGCGAACCGCGTGTGGAACTACGGAGTCGTCGGCGGGCTGGGCTCGCTAGGGCTGCTGTTGCTGTTCCCTATAGTAGCAATAACAGCTAGTATTTTATCACTGTTACTGGCCGCGAGTGTTCCTCTGTGGATGCCGGCGTTGACGTTGGCGGTGCATATCGCTAATGCTGTGGTTTATGATCTCGATTGTCCAGATCCACCTAATCTTAACAGGTAAAGTTCTGTTAGTAGAGAAGAGATCATCATTTGATGTACTGTATAGAATAAATATAAAATATCACTAAAGTCTTTCATAGCAGCTCATATAAAGGTTAGATTCTTTGCAGCGCAGTGTCGCGCCGCCGCTGCAGAGCGGTATATGTCATATATTTTCATACAATGAATATTTTGTCGCGACGTGCCGCGGCCGCTACGTTCTAGTGCGGTCCAAGTCTAACCTAATTTTTTTTTTCTCATCAAACATGTAAAGGTCACCAAAGTTCAAGGTCAACAAAATACAAGTAAATTAAATTCAAATTTCCTAAAAAATATTGGTAAAAAAAACGCGTTAAAGCCAGTATTTTGTGACTTGTTCAAAATAACATGAAATCGTTGTTTTTTTTTTTACACAAATATTAATTTAACTTTGTTTCAGGTTCTTCGTAATACTAGAAGTGTTAGTTTGGCGTATAGCCATACTCGGTGTTCTACAACCGATCGCTGCGTTCATAGTCGCCGTTGTGATATGTCCACTGTGTGCATTTATATTGTTAGTTGGTAAGTAAAGTCATGTATCCATGTGCCTATTTTAGATTCTTGATTCATTTTTAGGCTATAATTAAAAGAGTCGACGATGGAATCAGATCAATATCCTGTTTCTCTTATGAATCATAAGTTATGTTATTTCTTTGAATCCCAAATCACAGGTGATTAGACGTATTCATTAGGCGTATTTGAACGGGACGCGAAGTTGTTTGTCGCGGCGGTGCAGCCTGAAGTCGTCGCTGTGACTTGCCTGTAAATGTATGAGATATTTTGCTGTCTCGTTCGCGGAATCTGTCTGTCAATGTGTTTATCTATTTACCTGGCTGTGATTGATACTGGGATTTCTCTCGACTCTAGTCTAGGTCAGGGAGACAGAGCCGTCGATGAAGCGAGCAAAAGATGCCTGTTCATTCTAACTTTGAAGTTTTGAGGGTTGTATGCATTCTGAAACAGATGCGGGTAAAATGACATGTTTGATCTATATCGTAGGTGGTGTGACGTGGTGCTTCCTGCGCAGCGTGTGGGAGGACATAGCGTGGCGCGGCATCATCTCGCGCGCCGGCCGCGTACCCGCGCACGACTCCGCCTTCTGCGCGCGACTCACCGGGCCCGGACTGCACACTAAACATCACTATCAGCTCACGTGAGTACCAGCAATTCATCTTCAGCACACCTCACTCAGGGCAAGATCCCGGGAACCAATCCCCCAACCCCCTAGATCAATACCCATCTTAATATGGCGGGTAAAATACAGTGGAAATGTGTAAATATGCGCCAAAATCTTGCGAGAAAGCGTTAACATACATACATACATATAATCCCGCCTTTATCCCTAGAGGGGAAGGCAGAGCAAAAACGACCTAAACAAAAGTCGTTCCGCCACATCTGACAAGTTTTGAGGGTTATTACAGATGATAATGTACATTGCTATAGTGACAGCTTGTCAGCCCATCGCCTATAAACTGCAATATACTCAAACCCTCGAATCCCTTAGCTGGTTTTTACAGCATGCCCGGGAGGAGATGCAGCTGGCACATTCTATGTTTTTCTATCGCTCCCAGTCCAGCATGGAAGATTATCTTAAAATGCGGGTAAAATACAGTGGAAATGTGTAAATGTGCGCCAAAATCTTGCGAGAAAGCGTAAAACCATAGAGTAGAAATTTGTCCTTATTCAATCTTATTATTTCAAAAGTGACAGATATGCTTTAATTTTAGCTTTAAATGAAAATGAAAATGAAAATTTTATTGATAATAAATATTACAGGTCATGCTACATAATTATACAAAAATTACACTTAATGTAATTAGTACAGGTAGCTAATCTAAACAATAAGAAGCTTGTAAAATTTTGAGAAAATCATAATAAAATAGTGTCATAATTCGTAATACAGTTTATCAAATTGTCATACTAGAAAATAAATAAATAATTCATTGATAATTTACACATTTTTTGTAGTTTACAATGTCATTTCTAGTTTATTAAAATCATCAAATCGGCATCCAGAATGAAGCCCATTATGATATATGTTTCAGATGCGAGCAAGCTCTAGCGGCAGTATGCGCTAAGGCGGAGCTGGAGTCCCTGGCGTCGTGGGCCTCGGAGGTGGAGAACCACATCGAGCGACCTCTGAGAGACTACGCGCATTTCGTCGACGCCTGCTTTGGACCATTCTCTGTGCAGATTGCTAAGGTAACTAAAAAACGGTCAGTCGTCACTGAAAACTATTTCATCACTGAAATCTAGGTTATATATCACTAAAATAGCGACCTTTCTAAGGCCCGTATTTATAATCAGCTCTCAAGAGTGACAGCGAGTTTGAGTTCGTATCAGAAATGTCATTCCAGTACAAAATTACCTGTCAAATCCGCACTCAATATTGCCCTCAATCTTGAGATCGCTTTATAAATACGAGCCTAAGATCGTGGGTCTTAAGTTTAAAAAAAACTTTCTGTTCCAGTTTGTTTTACTTTAGATTTGTCATATAAGCAGACTTTTTTTTCTGTTTCTCCCCAGACTGGAGCCTACAAACAGTTAGAAAAAGAATGTTCGGAGCTAACAGCCTCGCTTCGAGAGAAGGTACACACCTTACAAGATTCTATCTTTCATACTGAATTTGAATCTATTCTATCATACATAATTTAAAAAAAATTACATAAGATTCCTTAAATTACGCAAAATTAAAAATTATTGGAGTTGTTTTGTGTTTCAATCATTTAAATTTTAAACTACTTCATAAAAATTTAAACCACTTGAAAGCAAATAAAGATTATAAAATAACTCATGATTATGTTTAGGTATCTACTCGCCGGCGGGAGCTGGCGCTCGGGCTGACGGACGCGGTCAGGCAGAGGATACGGATGACCACGCACGATCTCAGAGTAAGTTTTACCGTAGAATTAAATTACCTAGTATACGTTCAAAATGAGGACTGCAAAAAATATGCAATATTGTACTGTTACTTTCGTGCATTAGGAGCGATAGAAAAACATAGAATGTGCTAGCTGCTCCTCTCGGGTATGCTGTCACTGACAAAGGAATTCCAGGGTTACATGCAGTGTAATTAAGTCGATCGGCTGATAACCATAATACACGTTTCAATCTAAAGTTCCCCTTAGTATTTTTCAGACGTGGCAAAATACACATTAACGTGCCTTCCGAAGCACGGAAAAGGCGTCGAATAAACGTACATATTAAATTCGAAAACTGAAAAACACATTGGTACGTAGTGGGATTCGAACTTCGACCCTATCCACTACACCATCGGGCTCTTTTTGCTATAAATTGCTATAAATAAATGCTATAAATTCTAAAGTATTATACCTATAGTATAGAAGACTCAAGACTTGGGGACTTAATATGTATGTATGTATGTAATTTTTTTCTTGACAGCAAGCGGTGCAAGCTAGTGCCTTGGAGCTGTCTCGGCAGTGGTACCAGCCGGCTCAGCAAGAGGAGTGGTGGGCTTGTCGGGGACTCAATAGAGGGGACTGGCATGCGTTAGCAGCTAATATACTGCAGGAGGTAGGTATTTTTACACGATTTTAATAAGAAAAAATCTCTTAGTTATCTAATGTATGTCATCATCATTATCATCAGCTTATACAACATGTAACATAAAGGGTATATGCATCGTGAAATGTGTGAATCTATCCATGAAACTGAACAACTTTCCCTAAGGAACATAGGTCGAAATACGAAAAAAAAAATTGACTTCCCATACTAAATGCGCTATCAGCTGATGCATTTTGTACGGAAGGTCAAAATTTTGTTTTCGTTTTTCGACCTATGTTATTTAGGGAAAGTTGTTCAGTTTCATGGGTAGATTCACACATTTCTCGATGCATATACCCTTTCTGTTACACGTTGTATACGTTATCAAAGGCACAAGCCTACCATACATAACAACTTGACTCGTGCTATTGCAAAATATTCAAGAGATGGCGCTGTGACCTGCACTTAATTAAGACGTTAGAATGGAACCACTAATTTCGCCGAAGTATTCGAAGGCACGGTAGCTCAGTTCGTTAAAGCAGTGATCCGAATCCCTCCTGTGTTAAATTTTTGGTTTCTATATCTACATGTCTTAAAAAATAAGACTTGTTCAACTATCTTATTTACAAACATATTTCCCATCAGGTGTTCGACCCAGAAATCTTGGTCCCTTTAGAAGAAAACTCGGCCTGCCTCCCCTTAGAGAGCGGTGAGGGAGTGCGACAGTGGGCACAGCGCTGCGTGCGAGCGAGAGAGAGAGATCACGAGCCGCCCGATGTGTTAGAAAGAGGCGACTGGCCACACCGGAGCGGTAAGTATTGCTATCGATTCGTTGAGGGCACGACTTAACTAAAATTATTGCCGTCTCTTTCTGTTCTCTCATGATAGAAAATGACAGGTATAGACTTATATTAGTTCAGTAGTCATTTTTGCAACGACAAATTGCTACCATTGTTATGTTATGGTACAGTACAGACGCCGGAAAACAAAATTTAGACATGTCCATGTCATATTTTTATTTGCTATCTCTTTCATATATCAAAGTTAGGAATGGTGCTGCCAGAATCGACAGCATTATCACTTCGACAGCCATAATGTCGTCATTTTTTAATAATTTTGAAATGTGATAGTCTGATTCGTAATTTACGACATTAACCGCGAAGAGTATGTTTGCACTGTATCTATTTGCATTGGGTATGTCAAAAATACAAAATTAATATAACAAATCTGAAGTCGGGTAAGATCTTGCATCCCTTTTCCATTTAGAAAGTGACGTAAGATTGATTCAGAAGGATACTTCGGCCGACAACATGAAATACAGATTAGCGTAAGAGTTTGCATGTTTATAAATTAATGCTGACTTCATTCAATCATGTTACAAACTTCGGAAATGGAAGAATAATGTTTTTTTAATTGTCTTGCAATTTTTCAAGTGTCTGATGTTAATTTAAACTTGTGGCACGGATCGCCGAGGCCACGGATTCGAATCCCATTTGCGTTCTTTTTTTATCTCTACTGGCTGTAAAAAAAATAACCGTCTTAACTTTAGGGTCTACACGTGAAACTGAACAACTTTCCAATATAACTTCATATACTTTGATCACATCACACGCTCGCTCCAAGGAACATACGTCAAATGAAACATGAAAAAAATTGGAGCCTCCCAAAGAAATGGTACAGCTGCTTGAGTCATTTTGTATGGAACGGCATTTTTTTTTCATATTTCGACTTATGTTGCTTAGGAAAAGTTGTATATTTTCTTGCTTAGGTTCACAGTCTAAAGTAAGGTAATATTTTTTGGTCGTTATACGTAAAAATAGCCCTGTTAGCGCCTTTCTGAGATA
The DNA here is from genome assembly GCA_029255725.1 of Scrobipalpa atriplicella. Lineage (NCBI taxonomy): Eukaryota > Metazoa > Arthropoda > Insecta > Lepidoptera > Gelechiidae > Scrobipalpa > Scrobipalpa atriplicella. Next base: position 2,744 of record JARACY010004615.1, on the reverse strand, counting down.
TTTTATCGTGTTTGTAGACGTGTGGGGCTCGTGGGGCGGGTCCCCCGCGCTGCGCGTGCCCTCTCCCTCGCTAGAGGCGGGCGCGTTCTGCCCCCGCGCGCCGCACCACCCCCCCGTGCCGCATCCCGCTATAGTGGCACTCGTGTTGCATAACAGGTCAGTACGAGTATACTAACATACAAACAAAGCAACATTCAAATTAGAAAAGAAGAATTAAAACATGGCGTTAATGTTTGCAGAGATTCGGACAACCCGGTGCCGCTGGACTCGGAGTTGTGTGTGGAGATCCTGCGAGGACTGGAGGACGCACCCGACAGCGAGGACAGGAGAGGTAGAGTACCACTATGCTTATAATATGTTATATTACCCGCTGCTAAAAAAGAATCACATGGTGCAAAATAGCCTATGTTACTCAGGATGAACGTAGCTTTCTAATAGTGAAAGAATTTTTAAAATTAGTTCAGTAGTGACATCACGACGACGTGACGTTCAATGTTGATGTAACGGTGGACGTCATGACGACATGACGTGTTTCTGTGTAGTCCACTAAAGATAGCAATAATAAATTAAACATAGTTGTTAACATTCAACAAGGATTTTTGTTTGTTTGTCAATTAGAAAACATCGAACGCTACCGCGGAGGGGGCAGCGAGGAGAGCTCGACAGCCGGCAGCAGCGCCACCACGCCCGATGATGACACCTCCTCGCGGCAGACACCCGACCCGGACGTGGAGGACGTCACGCACACGCAAATCTGCAGGTAGGGTATTCTGTTATTTTTTACCGACCCGACTGACCACACCAACCTGACCGAAAAGGCCTAGTTTTCTGACTGAAACGATCCGACCGAAATGTCTTGCGACGCTTTTGACCGACTCGATTTAGCCGAAAAACTCAACCGAACTGCCCTACCTGATCGAACTGAAGTTATATTGGAAAGTTGTTCAGTTTCACGTGTAGACCCTAAAGTTAAGACGGTTATTTTTTTTACAGCCAGTAGAGATAAAAAAAGAACGCAAATGGGATTCGAATCCGTGGCCTCGGCGATCCGTGCCACAAGTTTAAATTAACATCAGACACTTGAAAAATTGCAAGACAATTAAAAAAACATTATTCTTCCATTTCCGAAGTTTGTAACATGATTGAATGAAGTCAGCATTAATTTATAAACATGCAAACTCTTAGTTATCTAATGTATGTCATCATCATTATCATCAGCTTATACAACATGTAACATAAAGGGTATATGCATCGTGAAATGTGTGAATCTATCCATGAAACTGAACAACTTTCCCTAAGGAACATAGGTCGAAATACGAAAAAAAAAATTGACTTCCCATACTAAATGCGCTATCAGCTGATGCATTTTGTACGGAAGGTCAAAATTTTGTTTTCGTTTTTCGACCTATGTTATTTAGGGAAAGTTGTTCAGTTTCATGGGTAGATTCACACATTTCTCGATGCATATACCCTTTCTGTTACACGTTGTATACGTTATCAAAGGCACAAGCCTACCATACATAACAACTTGACTCGTGCTATTGCAAAATATTCAAGAGATGGCGCTGTGACCTGCACTTAATTAAGACGTTAGAATGGAACCACTAATTTCGCCGAAGTATTCGAAGGCACGGTAGCTCAGTTCGTTAAAGCAGTGATCCGAATCCCTCCTGTGTTAAATTTTTGGTTTCTATATCTACATGTCTTAAAAAATAAGACTTGTTCAACTATCTTATTTACAAACATATTTCCCATCAGGTGTTCGACCCAGAAATCTTGGTCCCTTTAGAAGAAAACTCGGCCTGCCTCCCCTTAGAGAGCGGTGAGGGAGTGCGACAGTGGGCACAGCGCTGCGTGCGAGCGAGAGAGAGAGATCACGAGCCGCCCGATGTGTTAGAAAGAGGCGACTGGCCACACCGGAGCGGTAAGTATTGCTATCGATTCGTTGAGGGCACGACTTAACTAAAATTATTGCCGTCTCTTTCTGTTCTCTCATGATAGAAAATGACAGGTATAGACTTATATTAGTTCAGTAGTCATTTTTGCAACGACAAATTGCTACCATTGTTATGTTATGGTACAGTACAGACGCCGGAAAACAAAATTTAGACATGTCCATGTCATATTTTTATTTGCTATCTCTTTCATATATCAAAGTTAGGAATGGTGCTGCCAGAATCGACAGCATTATCACTTCGACAGCCATAATGTCGTCATTTTTTAATAATTTTGAAATGTGATAGTCTGATTCGTAATTTACGACATTAACCGCGAAGAGTATGTTTGCACTGTATCTATTTGCATTGGGTATGTCAAAAATACAAAATTAATATAACAAATCTGAAGTCGGGTAAGATCTTGCATCCCTTTTCCATTTAGAAAGTGACGTAAGATTGATTCAGAAGGATACTTCGGCCGACAACATGAAATACAGATTAGCGTAAGAGTTTGCATGTTTATAAATTAATGCTGACTTCATTCAATCATGTTACAAACTTCGGAAATGGAAGAATAATGTTTTTTTAATTGTCTTGCAATTTTTCAAGTGTCTGATGTTAATTTAAACTTGTGGCACGGATCGCCGAGGCCACGGATTCGAATCCCATTTGCGTTCTTTTTTTATCTCTACTGGCTGTAAAAAAAATAACCGTCTTAACTTTAGGGTCTACACGTGAAACTGAACAACTTTCCAATATAACTTCAGTTCGATCAGGTAGGGCAGTTCGGTTGAGTTTTTCGGCTAA
>JARACY010004614.1:0-25974 GCA_029255725.1 Scrobipalpa atriplicella | reverse complement strand
TAATCTAACTCTAGACAGATTGGTGTTTTGACAAAATTTCGACACTTTTAGGCATTTTTTTAATGAAACCTATGTCTACATACATACACAAAGTCACGCCTTTATCCCTTACAGGGTAGACAGAGCGTAAAACGCCTCGTAAAAGGCACCTTCGTCACGTCTGACAAAAAATAAGGGCAATTTTAGATTATAATGTGTATCGCTATAGTGACAGGTTGTCAGCCTATCGCCTACACTGTAACCCTCGAATTTCTGACCTCTCCAGCATGCCTGGGAGCAAGGGCAGCTGGAACATTCTATGTTTTTTTATCGTTCCCAGTACCACCAAACCTAGGTTTGCCTGTTTCTTGAATTATCCTTCAAAAAGGAAGAGTTTGGGAGATGCTGTTCTAACTGAGCATCACGAGGAAATCGCATGTATTGGTGGAGCAGGAAATAATACACTGGACTATAAAAAGTATTCGGTACGTTGATCCCACAATCCCACTACAAAAACCCACGCAAAAGAAGAAGATTATTGCAAACTCTATGTATAAATTTAGAAGTACTACCTCTTACCTACCTAGCGATGGGCGGGTGGAAATTTCCCGTGCTCGAAATATTCTCTTCGGAGAATATTCTCGGAAAGTTTCCATTGTGCTCGAAACTTTCCCTGGGACCGAGAACATTCAGTATCGATTATACATTTAATTGTAATCAATGAAAGCTTATTCAGTAATGTGTAAAACTAATAAAAAATCAATAAAACATTATGAAGGTACATTAAATAGCTTGAAACAGCCATAGTAAAGGATTTATTTCAGAAGGTTTTCAATTAAATTATAAGATTTAGATTTAAATGCATCAAAAATACTAGATTTAAGTACAATGAAATGAACTTTACTTTTACGGGTTTTTTCATTCATTGCAACACTGACGACAATTCCACGCTTTTATACTTAAGAATTATATATTAATTTAGTCGTACTACAGCCGGACAAATTTAACCTTTTCGCCGCCACTGACGACGGGTGTAGCCGACAGCTCGCAACTTGCCCTCAGCGCCATAGTCGGCTATAGCCGACAAAAAGTAGTAAACAAATTTATGTTAAAAAACTGGCAATTTTAGAACTGTATATTGTTTTTATTTCGCAAATTTAATCTTGAGGAAATCATTATAATTTTGCAGGTATGTCCCAGTTTTCCGAGAATTTTGATATAATTGCATGCTAAAAGACGGACTGAAAACGCCTGGAAGAGCTATTGGGCAATGAAAGATCTTATGAAAGGTGACTTGCCCCTTACCTTAAAGCGTAAACTCATGGATATGTGCATTCTTCCCATCCTTATCTACGGAGCTCAAACCTGGTCTTTGACTGATGTCCAAAAATTCAAACTCAAGGTTTGCCAACGTTACATGGAGCGCAGCATTCTTGGAGTTAAACTGATCGACCGAGTTCGGAACTCAGTGCTGCATTCCCAAACAAAAATTGTAGACGTAGCTCAGAAGGCTGCCTACTTGAAGTGGGACTGGGCTGGCCACGTCAACCGTATGCCGAATGTTCTATGGGCTAAAATTACCACCGACTGAGAACCAAATGCAATAAGGCGACGTGGACGACCCCGAAAGAGGTAGCGCGATGAATTGGACGCATATCAAAAAGCATGGCGGGTATTATCAATGGATCGTGAAAAGTGGAAGGAAGGGAGAGAGGCCTTTGCCCTGCAGTGGGACACCACAGGCTCATAAATAAAAATTATAAAAAAAATATATTAAAAGTAAGGATAGGTAGTTACTCTTTGTCGGCAAACCACTTCTTCGGTAAAACATTTAGTTTAGTTGGGTTCTGATTCTATTGTTTGTTGCGCACGTGCACTTTATAGCAGCGATTACATTACCGGCCGACCAGGCCCGATTTAGGGTAGGGAGCTCAAAACGGCAAGTCTAATCGCAGTAAGGAAGTAAGGATCCTGATTAAGGGCGATCGTGCCGTCCCGACCGTCCTACCTCCTGATTTCGGATGCGAATCGGGTAATGTGATCGCAGTAAGGGAGTAAGGGAGCTCAGTCGCTGCGCGGCGTTCAGTGCGAGCGGACGTTTTTGTCAATTTAGCGGTAATAAAATACGCGTTGAAGATGTCCATCAAACATAGAAATTATATCACTTATACTCACGAGATATAGTATAATATTATTTCTAAGCCACCAAACAAGAAATGCGATTAAATTTTGAATGAATACGTGTATATAGTGAGAGACATGCCGTATCTGATCTCAAATCTATTGCATTTACATCCTAGGCTCCAACAAAAAATGTTTATTTATCTTTTTCTTCATGTCGTGTGAGTTTCGAGTCGATCGACCCGATGAACCCTAATGTCAGAGTTTTCAAACCGCCCAATAGCACACCTAATAAGCCTCTGACATGGTTTGTGTATCGACCCACTGACAAAAACAGCTACCGGGACCGACGGCTTATGTCCTCCGAATCAGGGTTTGTTTTGTTTCATACAATCAGGAGGTTCAGATATTTCAATGGTAGATACTATTAAATGTATGTTTGTTAATTCATTATTTAATTATGACCGCAATGCGGCAAGTTTTGCAGTCGATCAATCGCAGCATGAATAATCATCATAACCAGAGGTCGGAAATTCGGGTGCAAAAAAAGTAAAAAGCCACTGTTTGAGCTACTGAGAGTTGCTACAACCACCTTTTTCAAGATTTTTAGGGCCCCAGTTTATTTTTCTTTTATAATTGTTTTAGTAATGCTAATGTGTTCTTTGCGTCAATATAATTCGAAACTGTTTGATTTTTTTTTTATATTTGTTTTAATTTGAAAGATATAAGTAGAAATGTGTTTTCAATGTACTGAAAAATAATAAAAATATAAAAATATCGTTTGATTGTTTGATATTTTTATTGAATACCATTTAAAAATGATGCTTTTATTATTTTTACACTAAAATTTGAATGGGCCCCCGGGGGCCCCAAAAAATATTGCGGAGAAAATTAAAATTAAAATTCGTATTTGGCAAGGTTAAGACAAGATAAACGCTTTTTAATCTTGTCATTTTTTTTTCTCGCAATTTTTTTGTTTAAGAAATAAAACACTTTTGGGCCCCCGGGGACCCCATTCAAATTTTAGTGTAAAAATAATAAAAGCATCGTACAAATCATTTCTAAATGGTATTCAATAAAAATATCAAACAATCAAACGATATTTTTATATTTTTATTATTTTTCAGTACATTGAAAACACATTTCTACTTATATCTTTCAAATTAAAACAAATATAAAAAAAAATCAAACAGTTTCGAATTATATTGACGCAAAGAACACATTAGCATTACTAAAACAATTATAAAAGAAAAATAAACTGGGGCCCTAAAAATCTTGAAAAAGGTGGTTGTAGCAACTCTCAGTAGCTCAAACAGTGGCTTTTTACTTTTTTTGCACCCGAATTTCCGACCTCTGGTTATGATGATTATTCATGCTGCGATTGATCGACTGCAAAACTTGCCGCATTGCGGTCATAATTAAATAATGAATTAACAAACATACATTTAATAGTATCTACCATTGAAATATCTGAACCTCCTGATTGTATGAAACAAAACAAACCCTGATTCGGAGGACATAAGCCGTCGGTCCCGGTAGCTGTTTTTGTCAGTGGGTCGATACACAAACCATGTCAGAGGCTTATTAGGTGTGCTATTGGGCGGTTTGAAAACTCTGACATTAGGGTTCATCGGGTCGATCGACTCGAAACTCACACGACATGAAGAAAAAGATAAATAAACATTTTTTGTTGGAGCCTAGGATGTAAATGCAATAGATTTGAGATCAGATACGGCATGTCTCTCACTATATACACGTATTCATTCAAAATTTAATCGCATTTCTTGTTTGGTGGCTTAGAAATAATATTATACTATATCTCGTGAGTATAAGTGATATAATTTCTATGTTTGATGGACATCTTCAACGCGTATTTTATTACCGCTAAATTGACAAAAACGTCCGCTCGCACTGAACGCCGCGCAGCGACTGAGCTCCCTTACTCCCTTACTGCGATCACATTACCCGATTCGCATCCGAAATCAGGAGGTAGGACGGTCGGGACGGCACGATCGCCCTTAATCAGGATCCTTACTTCCTTACTGCGATTAGACTTGCCGTTTTGAGCTCCCTACCCTAAATCGGGCCTGGTCGGCCGGGTAATGTAATCGCTGCTATAAAGTGCACGTGCGCAACAAACAATAGAATCAGAACCCAACTAAACTAAATGTTTTACCGAAGAAGTGGTTTGCCGACAAAGAGTAACTACCTATCCTTACTTTTAATATATTTTTTTTATAATTTTTATTTATGAGCCTGTGGTGTCCCACTGCAGGGCAAAGGCCTCTCTCCCTTCCTTCCACTTTTCACGATCCATTGATAATACCCGCCATGCTTTTTGATATGCGTCCAATTCATCGCGCTACCTCTTTCGGGGTCGTCCACGTCGCCTTATTGCATTTGGTTCTCAGTCGGTGGTAATTTTAGCCCATAGAACATTCGGCATACGGTTGACGTGGCCAGCCCAGTCCCACTTCAAGTAGGCAGCCTTCTGAGCTACGTCTACAATTTTTGTTTGGGAATGCAGCACTGAGTTCCGAACTCGGTCGATCAGTTTAACTCCAAGAATGCTGCGCTCCATGTAACGTTGGCAAACCTTGAGTTTGAATTTTTGGACATCAGTCAAAGACCAGGTTTGAGCTCCGTAGATAAGGATGGGAAGAATGCACATATCCATGAGTTTACGCTTTAAGGTAAGGGGCAAGTCACCTTTCATAAGATCTTTCATTGCCCAATAGCTCTTCCAGGCGTTTTCAGTCCGTCTTTTAGCATGCAATTATATCAAAATTCTCGGAAAACTGGGACATACCTGCAAAATTATAATGATTTCCTCAAGATTAAATTTGCGAAATAAAAACAATATACAGTTCTAAAATTGCCAGTTTTTTAACATAAATTTGTTTACTACTTTTTGTCGGCTATAGCCGACTATGGCGCTGAGGGCAAGTTGCGAGCTGTCGGCTACACCCGTCGTCAGTGGCGGCGAAAAGGTTAAATTTGTCCGGCTGTAGTACGACTAAATTAATATATAATTCTTAAGTATAAAAGCGTGGAATTGTCGTCAGTGTTGCAATGAATGAAAAAACCCGTAAAAGTAAAGTTCATTTCATTGTACTTAAATCTAGTATTTTTGATGCATTTAAATCTAAATCTTATAATTTAATTGAAAACCTTCTGAAATAAATCCTTTACTATGGCTGTTTCAAGCTATTTAATGTACCTTCATAATGTTTTATTGATTTTTTATTAGTTTTACACATTACTGAATAAGCTTTCATTGATTACAATTAAATGTATAATCGATACTGAATGTTCTCGGTCCCAGGGAAAGTTTCGAGCACAATGGAAACTTTCCGAGAATATTCTCCGAAGAGAATATTTCGAGCACGGGAAATTTCCACCCGCCCATCGCTAGGTAGGTAAGAGGTAGTACTTCTAAATTTATACATAGAGTTTGCAATAATCTTCTTCTTTTGCGTGGGTTTTTGTAGTGGGATTGTGGGATCAACGTACCGAATACTTTTTATAGTCCAGTGTATTATTTCCTGCTCCACCAATACATGCGATTTCCTCGTGATGCTCAGTTAGAACAGCATCTCCCAAACTCTTCCTTTTTGAAGGATAATTCAAGAAACAGGCAAACCTAGGTTTGGTGGTACTGGGAACGATAAAAAAACATAGAATGTTCCAGCTGCCCTTGCTCCCAGGCATGCTGGAGAGGTCAGAAATTCGAGGGTTACAGTGTAGGCGATAGGCTGACAACCTGTCACTATAGCGATACACATTATAATCTAAAATTGCCCTTATTTTTTGTCAGACGTGACGAAGGTGCCTTTTACGAGGCGTTTTACGCTCTGTCTACCCTGTAAGGGATAAAGGCGTGACTTTGTGTATGTATGTAGACATAGGTTTCATTAAAAAAATGCCTAAAAGTGTCGAAATTTTGTCAAAACACCAATCTGTCTAGCGTGATTATCTATAATCTAACAAGACAGTGATATGTTGTCATATCTATCACTGGTGATAGTGATCTTTCTATCATCATCACTATCATGATTAGTTAGGTACATCATCCCATCTGCTGACTGGGCCAACCACGTGATGAAGTTCATTGTTTTTTATTGTAAACATGTTAACTGCCTCTTATTGTAAAGGTAGTAGGAAATAATCTATCTCTCTATTCGATCTCGAGAGGTTATTAATATTAATTTGATTCCAAGAAGGTTCGTACCTACTTTATTTTTAAATTCAAATTAATTTTCTACATAAAAATAGTTTTTATACCAAAAATTACACACCATGCAAATAGTCAAATACCTACAATTTAATCTACTTAACTATTTTGTGTGCGTGAGAACGCAACGCATGTGTGTATTTGTAAAAGTTTTTTTAATGTCCTTGAGTAGTTTTATGTAACCGTTATACAAATCTCCAACGCTTCTAGAAAATCTGTCTATAATTATTATCAGCAACGTTATCATTGTCGTAGGTAGACTGTCTGCGTGATTATACACGGTGTTAATTTAATTGCGCGCCATAGCTTAGGGAGTGTTTCAGTAACGTTAAAGGAGCCCATAAAAAATATTTAAAAAAATCTATCTCAAAAAATAAATAAATCAAAATTCGGCATTTATTATGATTCCAAAACCTGTGCTGTCTCTTGTACTATAACCGAGCGCGCGCGAGTCGCTATCATTGGTCAATGCGACTCGCGTGTCGCGCGCGATTGGTTATAGTGCGAGAGACAGCGCAACTCTGGGAATCATTATAAATACCTACCGACTTTTGTCTTTTTTATTTTTTGAGTTAGATTTTTTTAAATATTTTGTTCCTTATACGTTACTGAAACACCCCTTAAGCTATGGCACGCAATTAAATTAACACCCTGTATAATTTATTCGTATGTCAAATTTTAAATAAAGCACGTCTGTCAGGTTAGTCAAAGTCAGACTACCATTTGTCTGATCCAAAGTTATATAAAATTAAGTGCTTATATTTTAAGAGTGTGAAATTGAACTAAACAACTTTTCTCTTTAACTGAAACTGAAAATTTTTCGCTTACCCAAAAAAAACAAAGGGTATCTTAGATAATTAAATTATAGTGTTTAATATAATAACTAATAGTATAATAGACATGTGGTCATACCTATTAATAATTTTGAATGATTCATTAGTTAGAAAAGAGCATATTTTTGGAAGCAGCATCATAGAACAAAGTGCTCAAGAATAACTGCATACCAGCGACCAACGCACTGCAACATTTTCAGCTGAAATTAAGGCCCGTATTTATAATCAGCTCTCAAGAGTGACAGCGAGTTTGAGTTCGTATCAGAAATGTCATTTTAGTACAAAACGGTCTTTCAAATCCATACTTAATATTGCTCTCAATCTTGAGATCGCTTTATAAATACGAGCCTAACTGTCTGTGGTCTGAGCCATGGACTCTCGATCCGGAGGATTCCCAGAGCCAAAATAAGGTTGTTGATTTGTAAACCTACGCAAAACCATGTCAGAGACCTATTATCTGCGCTATTAGGTGGTTTAAACCAGGATTAATCGGGTCGATCTACTGAAAATCAACACAACAAGAAGAAGCTGAAACTACTCATCTATTACAATACAGTGCATAAATAACTAAGGCTCGTATTTATAAAGCGATCTCAAGATTAAGAGCAATATTGAGTGCGGATTTGACAGGTAATTTTGTACTGGAATGACATTTCTGATACGAACTCAAACTCGCTGTCACTCTTGAGAGCTGATTATAAATACGGGCCTAACTCTGTTGTCTGGTGGTATTGGGCTCTCGTACTGGTGGCCGTGGATTTAATTGCCACAGAGGATGGGGATAGAAATAAATATTAAAAACAATTTGTAAGATTGTTCCCTGTTTGATTAGGGCAATGCAACCCGATCGTCTGAGAAAAGAAAGATGGACAACAGCACAAACTCTCAGAGGCGTATAAGGTGCTTTAAAACTATTTTTACTTATATGACGCCTATGATCCATTGGGTAGTTTGACCCTCCGCGGTTATAGTTTGTCCCTCCGCGGTTTGAGTTTGACGCTCCGCAATTTGAGCTTGACCGTCCGTGATTTGAGTTTGACCCACTACGATTTGAGTTTGATCCTCCGCGGTTTGAGTTTGACGCTCCGCAATTTGAGCTTGACCGTCCGTGATTTGAGTTTGACCCACCACGATTTGAGTTTGATCCTCCGCAGTTTGAGTTTGACGCTCCCCAATTTAAGCTTGACCGTCCGTGATTTGAGTTTGACCCACCACGATTTGAGTTTGATCCTCCGCGGTTGGAGTTTGACCCTCTGCGGTTTGAGCATGACCCTCCACGGTTATAGCTCGTAAAAGAAAAGGAAATCGCTACGCAGGTGTATGCCTATCTAAAACGTTTATTGTATAACATAGTGAAATTGTTCGAAATAATATTTAAAATTAAAGATATTTTGGACGGAGATACTTCTGAAGATATTTTCTTATTCTTTTTCGTTTTGTTTTTACTATAAACTACGCATTTTCTTAAAACCGTGACGAAATGATGTAAGATTGGCTCCGGATTGCGTACAAACGATGGTGTACTCTTGATTTAATGGCAAAATAATCAATTTCCAATTCGATATGCGTAAAACCACCATTGTTTATTTATGCCAACTTCAAGAAGGTTAAGTAAGGTCGTGTCTTACTTACAGTTTTCTAAAACTGTATAAATTTAACTTCCATGCTGGACTGGGAGAGATAGAAAAACATAGAATGTGCCAGCTGCATCTCCTCCCGGGCATGCTGTAAAAATCAGCTAAGGGATCCGAGGGTTTCAGTATTGTAATTTAGGCGATGGGCTGACAACCTGTCACTATTAGTAGCAATATACAGATCTATCTGGAATAACCCTCAAAACTTGTCAGATGTGGCGGAACGACCTTTGTTTAGGTCGTTTACGCTCTGCCTACCCCATTAGGGATAAAGGCGTGATTATTATGTATGTATGTATAAATTTTGTGCTAACGGCCACGGACTTAAAAGAATCTTATAGATATTTCTTTGTAAAAGTTGTTCAGTTTCGTTGACTGAGCATCCTTTTCTTTTCTTTTTTTTACATGGAATGGGTTAGCTCTTGACTCTAGACACAAAGGTCAGCAATGACCGTGACAGAGTCGACGATGGAGCGAACTAACCCAGAAGACGCCTAACACAGCAAGCTGTTTGGCGCCGGACTCCGGTGAGAGGGTGGTCGCGAGCCAGGCGGCCCCTTGCGGAGCCTACCACCGCTTTGTTGGGATCATTCAGCCGGACTTATTCACAGGCAAGCCTGTGTTGCCGTTGCCCGGGGTGGACCACTAGGAGGTAGATCCCATCCCACCCCAAAATCCTTTTCTGTTTTCGGTACTAAGGCCTGTATTAAAAAACGATCTCAAGATTGAGAGCAATATTAAGTATGGATTTGACATGTCGTTTTGTATTGGAATGACATTTCTGGTAGAGCTGTTTATGAATACGGGCCCAAGATCCTGCTGTGATCAATCCGAAACCGTCAGGTCACTTTCAGACATGGAGAAAACAATGAGGAAATAAAGTTTAGCCTTGGTGTGAATTGCGGCAAAATACATACATAAAATCACGCCTTTATCCCTAATGGGGTAGACAGAGCATCAAAATCATGCGTACAAAAGTATTGTTTATTCGTATCAATCTACTCTGTCCTTTCTCATATTCTATTTAAAGTTAGCGAGCTTGGAATTTTAAAACGTTTTCAATCATTCTTTCTTTAGTATTTATTCTACAAGAAGCCATTTTAGTAAAAGCGACACGTCGTCGTACGAACTACGAACATCACATAATAATTCCTCACGGCCTTGACCGCCACATTCGTGACTCAAACATTTCAAACCGAAAAGTAAAGTAAGAAAAAATAATGTGTAGGTGATTTAGGCCCGTATTTATAATCAGCTCTCAAGAGTGACAGCGAGTTTGAGTTCGTATCAGAAATGTCATTCCAGTACAAAATTATCTGTCAAATCCGCACTCAATATTGCTCTCAATCTTGAGATCGCTTTATAAATACGAGCCTTAGTTTGTTTATTTCCCGAGGAAAATACATGTTCCGCTCTACGAGTTAAAGTCAAATAAATAGATTATTTTTATACAAAAATATTTAAATGAATAAACAATATGCTTTTTCCTGCGACATATATCTCGCAACAAGTTTCAAAATAACATTGGTCTTGATTGTCAAATTCATATTATAGGCTATAGATAAAACTGTCCAATCGCGAACTCTACCAATGTTTGTGAAGAACTCAGCCACAAAAGTAAAGAACATGGTACATTACATCATCCGCAATGACCTTGGCCGTGGCCGAGCGTGACTTGCAGCGAGCAAGACAGACGTCTCGTGTTGAACAACCAAGTTTATCAGTGTGTGAAGATGGTTAACCTCCGATTTTATCGGAAACGACACGCAAAATGAAGTAAATATTAAAAAGTCGTGCACCGTCAAAAAATTTAGGGACAGTGTACCACAAACTGATAGGGGTTGCTCTCTCAATGAAACTGTATTTTCTTCACCAGGATTTTCTTTCAGGATATGAATAAAAAATGGTTTTCCCATACAAATTGTCTGACTGAGGTGGTCATTTTGTATTTGAAAGTCAAAAAACAAATAATTATGTCCTGTAAGAATTTTCTAGTGAAAGTTGTTCAGTTTCGTTGACCGAGAAACCCCTATCATCCCTAATGGGGTAGGCAGAGCAAGAACGACCTAAACAAAGATCGTTCCGCCACGTCTGACAAGTTTTCAGGGTTATTACAGATGATTATGTATATATTGCTATAGTGACAGATTGTCAGCCCATCGCCTAAATTACAATACTGAAACCCTCAAATCCCTTAGCCGACTTTTACAGCATGCCCGGGAGGAGATGCAGCTGGCACATTCTATGTTTTTCTATCACTCCCAGTCCAGCATGGAAGTACCTGTAACTAATCGCAAAATTTTCCTTATCGCCTTTTCTTTTGTTTTTCTCATTCATACGCGTAGTTTTCCAAAACGCAGCAAGTATATTTTTTTTAATTATGTTTTGTTTTTCCCGTAACAATGGCAATAATATTTTTCTCGTTACGCCAAGTTGGTACTTGGATCAACCGCATTTTTTGCAGCTGCCGGCCTTGGCGGTTGTTTACCGTTGTGAACTACGTTCCAATTCCGAATGAACTGGCGGTTACAAACACCTGACTCATAGCTTGCTCTTGCGCATGCTATCAGACACACCCCCCGTTTGAAGACACATGACTTTTATTGTTTACGGAAAGAAACAGTTATTTATTTAAGATTACATTGCATCATGTAAATACAGGGTGCAAAGGCCGGTATTAAAAACTGAATAGTCAAAGAAACTTGAACAACTTTCATAAAAAAAATCTTCGTTGATTGTTTTAGCTTTCGGTACACAGTTTCATATCTCACCATCTGCACGGGGCTAAGTTTTAGTGCCCGAGAGTTTGAGCAACAAACTGCACTCTCAATTCTTTCAATCTCTTAATTCTGAAGGGACGAACAAGAAAAAGGCGCAGGACAGACTATTTAAGTAGGCACATGTCCATATTGCCCATCCGACAGCATTATTCATCTTACTTTTTGGACAATCAGGTGATGAGCCTACAATGTCCTAAAAAAACTAGAAACACCAACACAAAATCGTTGTCCCCCGCCGGAAATCGAACCCGGGACCTCCGGATCAAGAGCTTACGGCTCTGACCGCTAGACCACGGACGCTGGTTGCATAACCGCACTGGGTGTTGAATCATGCGCACACGCACGCGTTGACACACCTCCTTGTTTACACGTGCCCTTATCACAACTGATAGGGAAGTTATTTTTCACGTAAATTGTTCAGGATTTTATTGCATTTTAAGTGGTATATTATTCATTAGGTATCATATGTATATAGGGGGTTACACCAGCTGCTACCGGAGGCAAAGCAATGGCTTAATCTCAGACTCAGAAATTAAATTTTAGGTCGTATTTTAGTTACTGTATTTATCATATTTTCTATCATTACATTACATTGTATTTCTTTTCATAAATAAAATTCTATACATGTACACGCATGAGTAAATTCTACATTCGGTCAAGGTAATCCCCCTACGGAATTGAACTTTTACCGCAGTGCCCTTATAAAACATTCAAAATAAATAAAAATTTCACAAAGTCAGACGTAGCCATAGCTAGGAAAGATACCTCTTACTACCAACAAAAAAAAATGTCTCTCTATTTTTTCAAGTTTTATACTTACCTATACCTATACATATTTATAAGTAGGTAAATGATTCGCCTTTGCCTGTCCCGTGAGGAACTATGGCCCGTATTTAGGCCCGTATTTATAATCAGCTCTCAAGAGTGACAGCGAGTTTGACTTCGTATCAGAAAGGTCATTCCAGTACAAAATTACCTGTCAAATCCGCACTCAATATTGCTCTCAATCTTGAGATCGCTTTATAAATACGAGCCTTATAATCAGCTCTCAAGAGTGACAGCGAGTTTAAGTTCGTATCAGAAATGTCATTTTAGTACAAAACGGCCTGTCAAACCCATACTTAATATTGCTCTCAATCTTGAGATCGCTTCATAAATTCTCATATTACATAGTAGTACCTAACCTACTGGAGAAAATTACTGCGAAATTCTAGCAAAATCCTAATTCGATTCATTTTAGGCAAAACAACTAAATATAAACGTAAAACGAATTCAATGAAATTAACAATAAAACAAGGACAAAAAACAAACAAAAAAGAGACAGAAAGAGTGGCGTGATCGGCAGTCACACCCACTTGAATATACTACAAGGTTAGAGGCGCCACGTATACAAATATGCATAGACGTAGTCAGAAGATGTAAACAACAACAACATAGCTATAAATATGCAATGATTGTTAATAATACAGTCGATGAGGCTGGGTTTCTATGCATCTTAAATACATTGCTTTAGCTAGCGGCTTAGAATCATATCTATATTACTTTGTATCTTCTTCCCTCTTGAGTTTTTTTTTTATCATGCAGTGTAAGTTTTTGAGAAACAAGTTAATTCTACCTTTCCCTTCAGAGTTGAGGAGGTCAGATTGCAGTACCTATGTGTAAAAACCAGTACCCTCTTTCAATATCCTAGATTAGGTAGCCGACCCCGAGATATTCGTGAAAATGCTAGGGAGATGATGACTTTTATTAGTACCTACTGTCTCGCTTTTTAGGCACGTAAGTAGTTGTGTAAGTATTGAAATATGTAATGTGGAGGTAGCTATTTAAAGTTTCAGTGGTGAATGGATGTATGAACCCATTACTTTTTTTCATCATAGACTGTAGAGTTTGCGATCTATCACTCTAAATTTTCCTCCATTCATTTCATATTTTTTATTAGGTACATAATTTCTTTCTAATTTAAAGTTTATTAAATTAATGTTAGTTAAAATATTCCTTTGTACGTAGCCTTTGTATAAATATCTATACCAGCGACTGTACAAGCTTAACACGAGTCGTATCGTAACGAGACATTGAAAAGATCGCTGCAGCACTGGCTCTAACCTTATCTGTGCATTTTAATCTAATTATAATAACTTAGGTAACATGTTAAACTGTAGCGATTAAAAAAAACTTAGAAAGTAACAGCTGCTTCTTTTCTCGCGCTTTCCGTCACAGGAAAGCTATCGATGGCTACGGCTTAGATTATCAATTTATTAGCCTAACACCTTCTAAATTTGCCCACCCCGTAAGCGAAGAATAGCTCTCAACCTACCTAGGTACTTGATAACATAGCTACTACCTAAATTTATAAATAGAATGTTTGTACTTTTGTTACACATATAAATAAACTATTGAACCAATTATATTATTCCTTTACCATTAGAAAGTTAAAAGTAAAATAACACACAACTTTTTACCGCGCAGAAATATCTTACCTATATCACAGTATAATTCAATAGTCTGACGTTCGACTTTATACTGTACCTATGTCCATGGTGCTTTCGCCTTCTACACATAAATGGATGGTTGTAGTTACGAAACAATAGAAATAACAATGTTAATACCTAATAGTACCTACATAATAGTAAAACATTACTTTTGTAGATAGAGTAAATTGATAGAGTACGCTAACAGGAAGTAGGTAATTAATATCGCGCATGTTCGGGAATAACATAACAAAAACATGTGTGTGTGTTTGTTTACAACATGGGTTTACAACGAGTACTGGCAGCTGAAAAATAAGTCAAGGCCAATACGCGATTAGAATTTATTATCCACATGGTTTCTTTTATGTGAAAACAGGATAAATGTCAACACATTACGTGTACAAAGTCGAAATTAATCATAAAACAACGTTAAATGATTTGCTGTCATCGTACGTCAAATAAACTGCGGTACATAGGTACTAGCCAAAGCAAACAATTTTAAAAAATTAGCAAAATAGACTTCAGTTCAGTGGCTATCGTACATTCGCCCGAGGTTTTGGCTTCGAGCCACCAAATCTAATGAACCAGGAAATTTTTGGCTCCCAACAACATGTTTTTAGGGTTCCGTACCCAAAGAGTCAAAACGGGACCCTATTACCATTGCCATTTTTATAAATGATAGTACGGAACCCTTCGTGCGCGAGTCCGACTCGCACTTGGCCGGTTTTTTTATTGATGTTTTGATATAAATAAAGTAGACCTTATCGTATGGTGCGATGCGAATAGACTATTTAACTAATACCGGGTGTAAGGTACAGCTGATAGGTGTTGCTCAGTCAACGAAACTGAACAACTTTCTTAAAAAAAAAAATTAATAAATTTAAAAAAAATGGGTTTCCCATACAAATTGTCTGTTTGAGGTGATTATTTTGTATGAGAAAGACAGTCAATAATCCATTTCCTGGATTCAGCTTTTACTACATACTTATAACTATAAAAGGGTTTTTAGTGCTATATTATGACCCAGCACCACGCAAAACTTAGCCTTAAATTTCAGTCAAAATAAAATAATTAAGTACTTAACGATTGTAGCAGCAGTTAATTTTTATCGAGCGTGTTTTGAGCCGAACAACTAGTTCAAGCATTCTAGTTAAAATTTTGGCAAAATTATGTATATATTTGAAATATTATGTACATCATAAACAGAAGTTGAAATTTACTTAACTGCGCGTTACACCCCAAATTTTTCATACATTGAAATCTAGAATGCTTGGCCTAAACGGCCCTGGAATCGGAGTTTTCAAACCGCATTGACTTTTAAAATATGCTATAGAGAAGGGTATATAGGAAGTCCATAGGCCCTTCTCATATTCTATCTTCTGTCTTTAGAAAAATCTCTAAAGTCTTTTTAGTCAGTGGTCATGCTATAAGAAGAAAGTGGTTGTGTAACCTTGGTATTGGCAGTGAACGCTTGTAATAATCTCAAGGTTAAATTAGTAACGCATAGCTTGTGCATAGCGGATTTTGCATGCTGACAGCTATACAACATGTAACAGAAAGATATGCATCGAGAAATGTGTGAATACGTGAATGTGTGAATGTGTGAATACCCATGAAAATGAACAACTTTCCCTAAGAAACATAGGTCGAAAAACGAAAAAAAAAATGTGACCTTTCATACAAAATGCATCAGCTGATAGCGTATACAACGTGTAACAGAAAGGGTATATGCATCGAGAAATGTGTGAATCTACCCATGAAACTGAACAACTTTCCCTAAGGAACATAGGTCGAAATACGAAAAAAAAAATTGCGAACGACATACGAAATGCATCAGCTGATAGCGTATTTAGTATGGGAAGGCAAATTTTTTTTTTCGTATTTCGACCTATGTTCCTTAGGGAAAGTTGTTCAGTTTCATGGGTAGATTCACACATTTCTCGATGCATATACCTACCCTTTCTGTTACACGTTGTATAGTATGGGAAGTCAAAACTTTTTTTTCGTATTTTGACCTATGTTCCTTAGGGAAAGTTGTTCAGTTTCATGGGTAGATTCATACATTTCTCGATGCATATACGTTGTATAATAATTTCCTATTAGTATTCTGGTCATGAATATTTTTGAGGTCTGATTTTATTCAAACGCGATATTTTTTTTCTTTAGGCAAAGTAACTTGATTATATTAACTTAATTAAACTTGAAAGGCAAATAAAAAAATGTGTTTAGAATTATAATATGCGTCTTTGATTGTTTTTTTTTTTTAGAAACCTGCTCGAATACTACTTCTAAGAATTGAATAAGAATATTCGGTGGCGGCCAATCTCCCAGAGATCGGGCAACAGCGCAGTACTAATTTTTAATGCTCAAATTTTTAGTGCCCAAGTGTGACGCTGTCCCTTACACCCACTATACTATAATTTATGCTTTTTGATATGACATAGTATAAATAGAAATACTTATCAAAAGTAGGAGCACTCCTACTTTCACTCCTACTTTTGGAGTACCTACTGTTCAGGGCCATATATATTGCACATACGGCCCTTGGAGACAATGGTGTCGATTCGGATGCCAAAGTGACTTATAGTTCTTAAAATAAGACACTATCACGTCAGCTGTTGTATTTCTGTCTCTTCTTTCATTCACATTTTAGAAAGTAACGGTACTTAAATCTTAAAATAAGACACTATCACGTCAGCTGTTGTATTTCTGTCTCTTCTTTCATTCACATTTTAGAAAGTAACGGTACTTAAATCATTTGAGTTGTCTGTAGCCGAATCGGCACCAGTGACGTTTGCCAGAAGTGCTATAGAAATAAAGCTAACAAATCCGTATATAAGTGTGTATGTATTGTATAAGTGTATATTTTTGAAACATTGTTTATATTATAATCAATAATTATTAGGATCGAAATAAAATACAGTAATATAGGTCAACCATTTTTAATCATTGATGCTAAAGGTGTCAATCATTGAGATATGTTACAGGATATTTTTCTGTTTATTATTTATAATATGACTCTACGTTTGTGTGTCTATTGTAATAAATTCAAGATAAATAACATAGCACTAACTAATGTAATGTAATGATGTATCAAACTGCAAACTTCTAGTAAATACAGAATATAAAAAATAAAATTGGCCAAGAACGTGTCGGACACGCCCATATGTAGGGTTCCGTTAAAGCCAATACCCCATTCAATATACTACAAAAAAAAATGTATTTTGCCCCCCTTTCACTTGAATGGGAGGGTGGGTCCAATAATTATTATTTTGATTTTTTTTTTACATTTCTAGATTTGCGTCATTATAATCTATTTTGATTTCAAATTTCATGGTAATAGGTGAAAAACTGAGGTTTTCACAGGGGCGCGGCATACAGACGAACGGACAGACAAATAGACAGACATGGCGTACTATAAGGGTTCCTAGTTGACTACGGAACCCTAAAAAAGACATTGACCTCACAGTTTGCACTTATACATCTTATGGTAGATCTTATGATATGGTAATTCATTAGCGTTTTTGTGATGGCTTAAAAATTACATAATTTCAGTTACAACTTAAATCCAATTAAATAAATAGTTATCTTGTACAAAAAAATCTTAAGGGGGTGTCGCCAGCGCCCTCATCAGTTAAAAAAATCATTACTCACTTAAAACGCAATGAATCGAATATCCGGTAAACCAGATTAAAGAATAGGTACTGAAGTTTGTTTTAAGCACTATAAATTCATGATTCAGTGTTTACAGCAGTTACAGATACCAAAATTATCTTCTTTGCTTTTATTTCAATCTGGTTTACCGAATTTTCGATTAATTGCTTTTTCGGTGAGTAATGATTTTTTGACTGATAAGGGCGCCACCTGGCTCAGGGTAGCCCCTTAATCAGTCGATAATAAATAACTAAAATAATTTATAAAATAGGGCAGTCTTTTGATTTCTTATTCTAATGATAACAATTTAGATATGTTGCTAATTTTTTTTGTAAGTAAAGAATTAAATTCACAAGAAAAATTAATATAAAGTTATTTTGCTTATTCTAATTTGTAAAATAATCAAGTATAATTAAAATATAAATGAGATCCAATTAGTTATTATTATTATGTTAAATACATTACAACAGCCTAAATTATTAATGGCAAATAAAGTTTCTAGTCACAGTACAAATAATCTCAATAAGTTATAGGAATGAATGTAGGTACACTTTAAAAATCACAACTTTAACACAAATTCATAGAATGGAGTATTCTTCATCATTTAATTTCGTTTTCCTACTATGACGTGCCCATTATAAAAACAAATCTTATACAAATTACGGTCATTTTCATTTAAAAAAAATGGAATTCTTAAACATACTGGAGTAAGTATTTGAGCTCAAATCTAAGTAGCAACTTTTTAAAACTAATTAAATTAGTCCTGTCACTTTCAGTTTGTTAAGTGGACATTAATTTGACAGATTTTTTCGTAGGACAGAGCTAAGTAAAAACCTTTAGAAAGTGGAATACATAACATTTTGCTTCACATTATCATTATCCTGCTGAATGTTACAATACAGGGTGTTAATTTAATTGCGTGCCATAGCATAGGGGGTGTTTCAGTAACGCTAAAGGAGCCCATAAAAAATATTTAAAAAATCCAGCTCAAAAAAATGACTTCATTTATCATGATGCCAAGAGCTGCGTCTGGCTCTCGCGCTATAACCGAGCCCGCGCGAATTTGGTCGATGCGAGTTATAGCGTGTGGTTATAGCACGAGAGATAGACGCAGCTCTGGGAATCATTATAAATACCTACCGACTTTGGTTTTTTTTATTTTTTGTTGGATATTTTTTACATTTTTTACAGGCTCCTTTTACGTTACTGAAACACCCTCTAAGCTATGGCACGCAATTAAATTAACACCCTGTATATAAGAGCGGTTTTCATAACGTGTACAAAATATTATTAAACATGTTTGGAGGTGTCGTATGTGCCGCAGGCGTCTTTAAAGTTGGTCGCGTTGAAAACAGCAAAATAATCATCATGTATAAACCGTACTATATTCTCTATAGGGCACAGATATGTATTATATATTATCACATCATCTACGGGGTGATGCACTTTCATAGCTATATTCTGTTTATTTTTACAAAAACTTAATTTATTAGTGATGTCTTCACCATTATAAACTACTCGAAAGTAAAAATCCTGCGCGATCGCTTTTCGTTTCGTGAACTTGAATTCGTCGCGTAAATCCTTCTTTCTGTACACTTCGAAAATCATTCTCGAAGCGTAAGGTATATTATAGTGTTGATAGTTGCTTAAACCGAGAGCTAAAATTAAAGCTTGTTGCGTCTTATCGTGTCCCGAATAAAGGACGAACTTAGGTTTGTTCTCTGAGATCATTCGAATCATATTTTGTACTATGTTGTGTATCAAACCGTACGCCACTAGCAAACCACGCCTCCTGTTATGTACATTTTTAATTTCTTGTCGGTAGCTCCATTCCAAATACGCGAAAAGGGACATAATATGTTCCTTTCTAATACAGAAATCTTCAGGCGTTTCTGTCGGCTCCCTGTAATCCTCATCAAAATCCGTATCCATTCTCGCATCATTAGGAAAGTTGAAGTCGGCATCAAGATTCTTTTTAACAATAACAACATCTTCATACGCATCAGCATTATCTATGTATCTCTGTTGGTAGTAGAGAAGTTTCTCTCTCTCCATTTGTGCATCAAAATCTAAAGGTGCTTTATCGTAATATTTACCAAAAATATCTCTAGCTTTCCGACCGACATTGTCAATGTCTTGATTGTTAATATAATCTAACTCCATGTTTAGAGTATCAATGTCGACTTCGAGTGCTTTTCGGGATTGAATGCTCTCCTTTCTCAACTTTTTGAATCGTTTAGCGACTTTTTTTGGAGTTGTTTGTTTCTGGTGACAAGGGAAGGGTGCGTCGTGACACATGTAGGCTAACAGGGCATCCCTTGTCACTTCTGCGTCGACATGCTCTTGGGACTCAAATAACACTTTAGATAGTTTAGTGACTAGTTCTTTTATGGCAGGATGTGATTCTAGGCGGTTTCGCGCCTGAGAACTGATTTTTCTGGAAAGAACATATAATTACTTAGTACCTAACTAGAGTAACGGAGATTCAGTACTCTAAAAAATATATTATAATAATAACAAACAACTTTCCCCAATCATCTACTTAAGAAATATGTAAAATAATTGCAGTGCCACACAAATAATTGATAGTTGATCAGCTAGCTGTGTAATTAATTATGCTACTTACTCACTTCAGCTACTTCATAGCTCTATGTTCTCACACAGAAAGCCACCCCCCGGCTAGGGTCCCCCCAGACCCCCTCCCCGGACCCCCACTAGAGACTGATTGTAGTTTAACTGCTAGTAGTATGTTCCACTCACTTGTTTAACGCGTGGTGTTTACTACACGCGCAGTCTCTCGCACAGAAGGCGACGCTGTGTGACTCCTTCGCCCCCCCAGCCAGGGTCCCCCCAATGCCCCCCAGGAACCCCCACAGGACCCCAACAAGGGACTGGAACGTGCGGCGGTAGCGCGTGCTGTAGATTATTGCGTCACCTGAAAAGAGGTATTTATAATTAACGAATAAGACATTCTGAGAAATGTAGTTTTTGTGCTGAACCGATTTTTTTTCCTCGATACATTAAATCTTACCTGAATCTTTCTTCCCCGTCTTTTCCACGTTCAAATTAAGGTGTTCGCCATATGCGTCCCTCAATATGACTCCTGTAAAAAATAAGAAAACAACTGTTACAACAAGAAGTACCTAGTATGATAATGACATACAGTATTATGTGAAGTAACATGAAGAATCATGGTTCAGACTTTTGTGGTAATGTCTGTAGCTGATGTAGCTGATCGTAAACGGCTGTAGCTGATTGTAGACGGCTGTAGGCGATCGTAGACGTCTGTAGCTGATGTAGCTGATCGTAGACGGCTGTAGCTGATTGTAGACGTCTGTAGCTGATGTAGCTGATCGTAGACGGCTGTAGGCGATCGTAGACGTCTGTAGCTGATCGTAGTAGCCTGTAGCTGATCGTAGAAGGCTGTAGCTGATCGTAGACGGCTGTAGGCGATCGTAGACGTCTGTAGCTGATGTAGCTGATCGTAGACGGCTGTAGGCGATCGTAGACGTCTGTAGCTGATCGTAGTAGCCTGTAGCTGATCGTAGAAGGCTGTAGCTGATCGTAGACGGCTGTAGGCGATCGTAGACGTCTGTAGCTGATGTAGCTGATCGTAGACGGCTGTAGCTGATTGTAGACGTCTGTAGCTGATGTAGCTGATCGTAGACGGCTGTAGGCGATCGTAGACGTCTGTAGCTGATCGTAGTAGGCTGTAGCTGATCGTAGAAGGCTGTAGCTGATCGTAGACGGCTGTAGGCGATCGTAGACGTCTGTAGCTGATGTAGCTGATCGTAGACGGCTGTAGCTGATTGTAGACGTCTGTAGCTGATGTAGCTGATCGTAGACGGCTGTAGCTGATTGTAGACGGCTGTAGGCGATCGTAGACGTCTGTAGCTGATCGTAGTAGTCTGTAGCTGAACGTAGAAGGCTGTAGCTGATCGTAGACGTCTGTAGCTGGTCGTAGACGTCTGTAGCTGATCGTAGACGTCTGTAGCTGCTTGAAGACGTCTGTAGCTGATTGTAGATGTCTGTAGACATATGTAGCTGATCGTAGACGTCTGTAGCTGATTGTAGACGTCTGTAACTGCTTGAAGACGTCTGTAGCTAATTGTAGATGTCTGTAGCTGATCGTAGACGTCTTTACCTGATCATAGACGTCTATAGCTGATCATAAACGTCTGTAGCTGTAGCCGATCGTAGACTTAGACATCTGTAGCCGTAAACTTAGATGTCTGTAGCCGATCGTAGACGTCTGTAGCTGATAGTAGACATCTGTAGCTGATCGTAGACGTCTGTAGAAGGTTACAGACGTCTGTAGCTGATCGTAACCGGCTGTTGCTGATCGTAGACGGCTATAGCCGATCGTAGACGGCTATAGATGATTGTAGACATCTGTAGCTGATTGTAGATGCCTGTAGCAGAAATTATAAATATTCGATACATACCCACAGTGAGCACCTGCAGTAACCCGCGCGGGGTGAGCTGCCCCAGCGCGCAGTGGGTGCCCGCGGCCCTGGGGGGCAGCACGGGGAAGTTGTGGAAGGGCCCCGGACCTGACACCCAGTACGCTCGCCCTGACACGCTCGCGTTCGCCACGAATTCTTCGTAACTGGAAGATATTGGAAATTTTTAAAACAATTTGTTATCCCTTTCAAAAGCTCAGTGCTGCAGTTTCACCACGGGTTAATGAAATTTTCCCGTGGGAATCGGATATTATCTCACCGTCTTCTTTCGACCCTACGAATCCTGATTTCTAGAGTTTTTAACTGGACCTCCACATTGAGAGCCCATTGCCCAGACCACTAAACCAAACCTCAGAGGCAGTTAGTTCCCGTGGTGAAAAGTAGCCTTCATACTCAGGGCCAACATAGTGTAACTTTCTAATGGTGAAAGAATTTTTGTAATCAGTCCAGTAGTTTTTTAAATTATTACAAACATACATACATACAAAAAAGCTAATCTTTTCTCTTTATTTTATTAGCAAAGTTTTGGGGAATAGCATTTTTATAGAAGGAGAACCTGTTCCACTCCTTCCTTGAGGACTAACCGCATAGATTTTAATACAATTTATAAAAAAGCTGCCTAAAAAAATCTACAACCTAGACTAAACAAAACCTTTTCAGCAACGAGGAATTGGGCTCCAAGTCACAGGGCAGTTTGTCTCCTCCGCGGAGATGGGTGAGGGGTCCGCGGTCTCCGTGCCTCGTCACCACCAGGATACCCTGCAGCAGCCATGTGTCTGTGTCCACTAGACCTGGAATCATCAGGGCACAATCAGAATATTTATATATAGAATGATTTGTTTTAGCAGTTTTTGAATAGTTATTGCAAAAAAATATGAGGGTGCGAGTAGTAGTTGCTGTGTTCCGTCGGTGTGTGAGACTACCAGTGCCTTGACAGGCGTCTACTAGGTTAGCTCGCTCCATCGTCGACTCTGTCACAGTCATAGCTGACTTTTGTGTCTAGAGTCAAGAGCTAACCCATTCCAAGTAAAAAAAAGTATTGTTTTATATTTTATTCAGTATTTTTATAAGTTTAGCCGTACCTATATTAAATTCAAAATGTACCTTCAGTTCCTCTGGCAATGTTTTCCGGAGGGTTACAAGCTCTCAGGTAGATCTTTCTGAACTTGGAATGGGTTAGCTCTTGACTCTAGACACAAAAGTCAGCTATGACTGTGACAGAGTCGACGATGGAGCGAGCTAACCTAGTAGACGCCTGTCAAGGCACTGGTAGTCTCACACACCGACGGAACACAGCAACTACTACTCGCACCCTCATATTTTTTTGCAATAACTATTCAAAAACTGCTAAAACAAATCATTCTATATATAAATATTCTGATTGTGCCCTGATGATTCCAGGTCTAGTGGACACAGACACATGGCTGCTGCAGGGTATCCTGGTGGTGACGAGGCACGGAGACCGCGGACCCCTCACCCATCTCCGCGGAGGAGACAAACTGCCCTGTGACTTGGAGCCCAATTCCTCGTTGCTGAAAAGGTTTTGTTTAGTCTAGGTTGTAGATTTTTTTAGGCAGCTTTTTTATAAATTGTATTAAAATCTATGCGGTTAGTCCTCAAGGAAGGAGTGGAACAGGTTCTCCTTCTATAAAAATGCTATTCCCCAAAACTTTGCTAATAAAATAAAGAGAAAAGATTAGCTTTTTTGTATGTATGTATGTTTGTAATAATTTAAAAAACTACTGGACTGATTACAAAAATTCTTTCACCATTAGAAAGTTACACTATGTTGGCCCTGAGTATGAAGGCTACTTTTCACCACGGGAACTAACTGCCTCTGAGGTTTGGTTTAGTGGTCTGGGCAATGGGCTCTCAATGTGGAGGTCCAGTTAAAAACTCTAGAAATCAGGATTCGTAGGGTCGAAAGAAGACGGTGAGATAATATCCGATTCCCACGGGAAAATTTCATTAACCCGTGGTGAAACTGCAGCACTGAGCTTTTGAAAGGGATAACAAATTGTTTTAAAAATTTCCAATATCTTCCAGTTACGAAGAATTCGTGGCGAACGCGAGCGTGTCAGGGCGAGCGTACTGGGTGTCAGGTCCGGGGCCCTTCCACAACTTCCCCGTGCTGCCCCCCAGGGCCGCGGGCACCCACTGCGCGCTGGGGCAGCTCACCCCGCGCGGGTTACTGCAGGTGCTCACTGTGGGTATGTATCGAATATTTATAATTTCTGCTACAGGCATCTACAATCAGCTACAGATGTCTACAATCATCTATAGCCGTCTACGATCGGCTATAGCCGTCTACGATCAGCAACAGCCGGTTACGATCAGCTACAGACGTCTGTAACCTTCTACAGACGTCTACGATCAGCTACAGATGTCTACTATCAGCTACAGACGTCTACGATCGGCTACAGACATCTAAGTTTACGGCTACAGATGTCTAAGTCTACGATCGGCTACAGCTACAGACGTTTATGATCAGCTATAGACGTCTATGATCAGGTAAAGACGTCTACGATCAGCTACAGACATCTACAATTAGCTACAGACGTCTTCAAGCAGTTACAGACGTCTACAATCAGCTACAGACGTCTACGATCAGCTACATATGTCTACAGACATCTACAATCAGCTACAGACGTCTTCAAGCAGCTACAGACGTCTACGATCAGCTACAGACGTCTACGACCAGCTACAGACGTCTACGATCAGCTACAGCCTTCTACGTTCAGCTACAGACTACTACGATCAGCTACAGACGTCTACGATCGCCTACAGCCGTCTACAATCAGCTACAGCCGTCTACGATCAGCTACATCAGCTACAGACGTCTACAATCAGCTACAGCCGTCTACGATCAGCTACATCAGCTACAGACGTCTACGATCGCCTACAGCCGTCTACGATCAGCTACAGCCTTCTACGATCAGCTACAGCCTACTACGATCAGCTACAGACGTCTACGATCGCCTACAGCCGTCTACGATCAGCTACATCAGCTACAGACGTCTACAATCAGCTACAGCCGTCTACGATCAGCTACATCAGCTACAGACGTCTACGATCGCCTACAGCCGTCTACGATCAGCTACAGCCTTCTACGATCAGCTACAGGCTACTACGATCAGCTACAGACGTCTACGATCGCCTACAGCCGTCTACGATCAGCTACATCAGCTACAGACGTCTACGATCGCCTACAGCCGTCTACGATCAGCTACAGCCTTCTACGATCAGCTACAGGCTACTACGATCAGCTACAGACGTCTACGATCGCCTACAGCCGTCTACGATCAGCTACATCAGCTACAGACGTCTACAATCAGCTACAGCCGTCTACGATCAGCTACATCAGCTACAGACGTCTACGATCGCCTACAGCCGTCTACAATCAGCTACAGCCGTTTACGATCAGCTACATCAGCTACAGACATTACCACAAAAGTCTGAACCATGATTCTTCATGTTACTTCACATAATACTGTATGTCATTATCATACTAGGTACTTCTTGTTGTAACAGTTGTTTTCTTATTTTTTACAGGAGTCATATTGAGGGACGCATATGGCGAACACCTTAATTTGAACGTGGAAAAGACGGGGAAGAAAGATTCAGGTAAGATTTAATGTATCGAGGAAAAAAAATCGGTTCAGCACAAAAACTACATTTCTCAGAATGTCTTATTCGTTAATTATAAATACCTCTTTTCAGGTGACGCAATAATCTACAGCACGCGCATCACCGCCGCACCGTTCCAGTCCCCTTGTCTGGGGTCCTGTGGGGGTTCCTGGGGGGCATT
>JARACY010004613.1:0-25975 GCA_029255725.1 Scrobipalpa atriplicella | reverse complement strand
GCTATGTTTGATATACTATTCGTATTCGCTTTTAAAATCAAGCCTATATCATTGTTATTAAAGTTGTTCTTATACATTGAGAGTTTGTGAATGCTTAAGGTAATAAAAATAATAGCAATTGTATCTATCTAACTGTTTAGTTGTTAAGAAATTTAAAACAAAATATACTTATTTCCTGTACATCCACCGCACACATCCCAACCTAACACAAAAACTACAGGTAGTCAAAATGGGTCATCTATTATTGAACTAGTAGTGAAACAGTCTCCACTGAGATTTATGAAATGTTGACATAAACCTCAAATGGGTCAACCTCAACAATGCTAAACGATATTTGCTCTGCAACTTGGGTCAAAGACTAACTTATAGATTCTTTGCGGTATGAGCGGTCTTTTCAAAAATGGAGCAACCTCACCCAAAACAGGAGCCATCATAAAGGGCAAAACTGGATTCTCACCCAGAAAACGTAAACACAGCAAAATATTATTACGTGCACCGGAGTCACAAGATCAGCCAGACTTATCTTTAAACAAATAAGTTTAAACTTCTTTGGCGTTAACTGCTATGGAGTAGATCCCGTATCACTGCCATTTTGTTTATTTAAAACTGTTCGTTTTGCTTGTTTTCTTTCATATTGCAAATACAAACCTGCAATCAAGCCTAACTAAGAATTGGCTTTACAACCTGCAACGCTGTGTATTAAACTTGCTTTGTAGCGTTTCCTGAAAATGTGCCGAACTTTGTTAGCTCGAACGTTGCATTTTCGTACGACAGCAAAATTAAAACATCCAATAAGTAAAAGGTCAAACAACGACGCTTCATTCAGTTTCCCGGAGCAATTAAAATTTGTGACTCGAAAATAAATAAACTAGAGTTCCACTACGGTGAAATTTTAATAGACTGTAGTAAAAATATGGAGTAATATACGTTGTCAGTTTTCCCAGAAACAATACCGTGAAAATTGAATTTTCGACGCTCTTTTATGTTCTATTCTTTTACTTTCGCGAAAATAATTTGTAGGTAGTGAAAATATAACAGTGAAAATATTTTCATTTATAATATTTTCTATTCATAAAAATAATTATAATTTCAGGTATTCATTACCAGGATCTCACTAAAATTATTTTAGAAGCTACCTACTGAGCCAAGATGACATTACCACCGAATATTTTATTATACCATTAAATTTAATGAATGGAGCCCTTTTCCAGACAAAAGAAATGAAACGTATGAATAGCTCTCGAATATTGTGATAAAATGATGGTTTAAATATTCCGCAGTGAACGTACATACCTCACCGTTATTGTATACTGTTACAGGTATTTATGTGTAACTAACTGTATTGTGTGTAAGTATATCTCTAGAGATTCAACATGGCTAGCTGAAAACTTAGGACATTTCTTTGCAGGTGATGTTATGCTATGAAATGCAGTTCCCATTCTAAAATAGACACAACATCTACTTACAAGAAAAATAACAAGAACAAAAACGGCAGAAACAACAAGAACTTCTGTACTAAAGTACCTACTAAATCTCATAAACGTTTTGTTAAAATACTTCGTGAAGTTATTAAGTTAATACTGTGTACGTTCTAATTTACGGTACCTGTAAGTAAACTCAACAATAAATTAAAACTTGATCTACTTAAGTGATTGTTTTATAAAACAATCAACTAATAAATTCTATTTCATGATTTACAACGCCAATCAACTGTCAATTTTGAACAACACAAATTCAAAGGAAAACCTTGAAACACGTGTAGAAATTGCTGGATTATGCGAAAGCGTGTTGGGGACCATTCAATCACTATTGACCGTTTAGTAAAGTGCCACTTTGCCCTTCGGATGCCACTCGGTTATTAACTGCTATTATAATACAAGATATTCTCTTCCAATGATTATTGGAAGCAATAAAAAGCAAAGAATATACACCAACAGTTTCTTATTTATTCCAGGAAAAATGTAAAAGCCAGTAAAGGAATCAATCCGAGGAGTTTATGCAGACGATGGATTGAAAGCCTGTCACTATCATTGTATTATTTTTCTGTAATTACTCTTATTACTGGCGAGGTGACAATATTATGCGTGGTGCTAAAAGACGTAAAAAAGGTTGTTCGTCATCATAGGCTTTTTTATCTATTATTTTATTACTTTGTTTAAATATGCTACCGGTCTTGTTCGTGATCGTAGAGTAATAATTGAGGTTTATAACCTACTTACTTTAATTATACTAACCATAAAACTGAATTATCTCCCTTGTTTATTTATTACTAAAAACCGCTGTATATCTTTATAAGTAGGTACGCATTATATCTCTTGGACTGTAAACCACAATGTTTACAAAGAGATTTCGTAAATGCTCCCTTTCAAAATAGATAAAAAAAAAACACAAACTGTACGTACCTATGAGAAATAAGTACAAAAATAATAAGTTGTCTATGCTGATTTAAATTGTAAATCGTCCTAAAAGTATAGGATTTCAAAAGTAAATAAACGTTTGAATTTGATTACAATGTTATATGATTACATTCATTGTAATTTTAAGTACAAACGTTGCGAATAGGGACAAGGATGACTATCAACTGAACGGAACATAATCATTACGATTCCGGTCATCATTCATACTACCCTCTATTAATTATTTACGCATTTCCTATACAGTAAAGAGCCACAAATAATGCACACCGAGTAAATTATTTTTACACACAATGTACAACGACTGGCAAACATCACTGTATCTTTCCAATAGTCGATGTGCGATATTTACCGCCCCGTACTGTCTATCATTTGAATATTCCTCAATGAGCGGATAATAGCTGGGAGCGTTCTTGAGACTTTACGAATTTATCTGCATAATTACATAAAGTAGGCATTTCAGTGATTAGTCTTGATACTTGTGGGATGACAAAGCTTTTGTTTGACTATAGGGCCATGACCCGAATCATCTCTGAGGCCTTTTCAAATAAGTTATTTACAAGACAATGAGCTATGGGCGGACGGTCTGTGCAAAACGAAGTGCTTTGGGAATAGTTGAAAATGGTGTACCTTATAAAAATATAATTTGGCGAGTAACCAAATACTTACCAGGACTTTGTTTATTTCTTAACTTAAAAATAATTTTAAACTAAGAAATAAACAAAGTCCTGGTTAGTATGTAGACCCTATGTTTTTTTGTTTATTGGGGTCTAAACATCCGCGGTAACTAATCAGGTTACTTTTCTTTCCAGTCAGTTTCATTTTATAGTAAAATCGCATGTTATACTAATTAATGTTCATTCAAGTTAATTAACTGACGTGGAAACCAATCAAAATTAAAATTTGTGGCTAATTTTCTTGAGAACTGGCTGCGTCAGATTTCACTTTTACGTTAGGCTAATGTGTTTTGTACCTCAGGTTTTAAACAGGTAATTTGTCAAACTTGTATGTTATTTAAGTGTTATGTATTATGGTAATATTTGTTAAAAGTCTGGTTTCAGAATCTCCAAATCTACCGGTTTTATTGTTTTTACTTCTTGCACTGTATAATCAGACCTTCTTGCAGAGAGATATTACCGGTTCATAAACAAATCACTTAATTTTTTTAACAATTCGCATTGCTATAGTATCAATAATGTTTTAAGCATTTTTTTTTGTAACACAATATTCATACAAGTTCTGATTATGAAAGAAGTAGGAAATAGGCCGAATCGACACATTTCCTAATACTATTCCACAGAAAGGGATACTCGTATAAACGTGAATGTATGTTTATACCTAATAAATAAAAACATGCATAAGTTATGCGTGACATAAGTCAGGCGGACCGCGGATCGTACGCATGTTTTTGCCTCCTTGTTATACAAAAGAAAGGACATGTATGACATAAGAGAAGAACGGCATGTAGTGCAACGCACAATACGCACGCACTTGCTACGATCATACTGTCATTATCATTATACAACAATAAACAAAAGAATGTCGCTTGCGCATGCCAGCTTTTCCTTCTCCTTAGTATTTAAATACGCATAGGTAACGGTGAGTGATATTTAAAAAAAAATATTTGAACTATTTAACGTAAAGTAGGCATGTACATGTAAAGTACACCTAGGTACATCGAATTTCTTACAAATGGAGCGGTCCGAATTTTAGTTGGTCAACTGTTCCATACTTAATTACTATTTTTGATTTAAGGTAATGCCATTTGTTTGTCTATTTTAGGTAGGTATGAACTGTGTTTATGATTTGTCTTTATGTGGTGATGAGTGGATACCATAAAGTCGTCACTTAAAATGACATTCAAACCAACAATCATAGGATATTAGTTTACGCCATATTTCCTCAAGGGACAAAACCTTTCATAGTAATAGTAGGGTTTCGTCATGCTGTTACGCAAATACATGCAAAACAATGGTTAGCCTCATACCACAATAAGTATTTACCTATTTCTGCTATATCTCGCGCTTCTGTGTTCCGGTCCGAAGGGCAAGGGAGCCAAAGAAATTACTGGCGCTGGCACATGAGAATCTTCTACAGATCTCATGGTAAGAAAAGTGTTTTACTGGCCTACTATTAAGTTAGTGTCACATCATCACCTCATCACATCACATCTAAGAAGAAACCAGTCATCAATTTCGCCGTTAAGGACAAGAGCCGTCGAGTTGGCTAATGCGTTGGGACGGTATTCCAATGACGCAGGTTCAAATCCTGTCTGCGACTGAAAATTTTTGATTTATTGTTTCTCATATTTTTGAAATCTTAGTAATAATATATTCTTTTGCTACTTTATTGAGCGAAAAATGTTGTGGGGCTTCACAGGTAAGATTTTGTATAGAGTCGCATTGTCAGTTCATCACTGAAATTGCAATACACCAAAGCGTCAAATCTCTTTTTTTTTTATCGCTTCAAGTACACCACGGTAGTAAGTAACTATTAAAAAACAATTTAAATTAAACTACAGGTGGAGAAACGGCAAGGAGGATGCCATAAAAGCCGAGAGCATCGTAAACTGGATGCCTCCGGCTTTCCTTTCCGATAACTGAAAGCAGAAGCTAATGACGTGTCGTACGCATTAGCTCGGTTAAGCACATACCGGAAGACAATGTTCTGAGCGTGTTCTCTGCCTATATTTAGAGAGATACGCATTCTCTTACTGTGAGTACGGGAGTGTTACAAAAGGAGCCAGTGGGACGAGTTTTGCGTTGTATAAGATCAGCCTTTTAGAAGAGACTCATGTCCAGCAGTCATCGGAGTCAACCTCTTTCCTGAGCAAGATTTCCAAGAAAAGTATTCCTCTTACGAAGTTTGACTACTAGATCCGCAGCTTTTGAACTAATTTATCTCAAGAAAACCCTGAAAATTCTGATTTACCAAAAGTCTTTTCTTTACATAACTTTATGCTTTTCAATTTTACAAAGTAGCATCCAATTTCCAAGTATACTTTGAGACAAACATAAGTACTTGTTATTCAAAGTGCTGGATGGTAACAAGAGTCTAAAGCTGTGTTCTATGCCAAATGCGGCGTGATTGATGTTGTGTTTAACCGGACATTGACCTTCTAAAAAACCTGAAAGCTCAAATTCTTCAGTCATTCCTAGACTTTACTTAACGCATTTCAATTTTACAAAGAAGCATCTAGTTTCCAATTACCCTTTGAGACAAACAGACGTAATTGTTACCTATTCAGAGTTGGGATGGTAACAAGAGTAAAGCTGTGTTCTATGCCAAGTGCGGGCTGATTGATGGTGTGTTCAACCGGACATTGACCTGAACTTCGCAAACAACAGGGCCGACACTGTTATTACCTTTAGAAAAATCGTGTTCTCTTACATATACAGGCTGTGAGTGCATTAATAAGATTCCTAAGAGTGTGCTGTTTAAGCCTTTGTGTTATTAAACTACTTTATCAAGAACTAAATGTTAATATATCAAATAGAAATACTTCACATTTCAGGTAAATGTAGTAAACAGAGCATCAATTTTGTAAACTCAGCAAAATAATTGTTTCTGCAAATATCGACGCATGTTTCTTGGCTCCTAGCCCGGTAATTTTTTATGATCTCTTCCGGTAACACTTAGATCTACAGTATTGTCCAATAACAAGTTAAAAATGTTTCTTTCTTGGGAAAAGTTTGAATCACGAGAACATTACATAGACAGGTACACACACACCCTTCAGGGAATCTCACTAAATCATATACGTACACACACATACTGTGTATAAAAATCCAAATTCTCCATACAAAACCAAACTAACGGTAAGCCAAAGTATCTCTATAAATAAGAGAGCAGCTTAATCACTTAGAGGCAAAAAAGGCCATTGAATTAGATAGTGTGGCAACTGCCTCGACTATTATTAGTTGCGTTTGCGCATCTTTGTAGAGCACGGCAAAATAATAGCTAGTATTCACCACATGATAGACTGGTTTGAGTGTTGCGTTATAATCTGTTTGGACTAGATTTTCATTATTAGGATTTTCTCACGGGAATAAAATGGTTTTTTGATTATGCGAGATTATAATGGATAGGATATGGAACTTATACAAAAGAAGTTAGATAAACCCATAATTATGAATGTATGACCAAATCCATTTCAAGCCACATCTAGTATAATATCCCACCAGCACTTCATTAGACTCTATCTATCTAGTCACAAGTACTTACTCATCAAAGTAATGGCAATGTCATAAAGTCATTTGATGATCCAATTCAATCTCGCCACACAGGTTATGTTCTGAAATAGGCATCGAGGGAGGCGGTGGCAACAAAAAATCTAATTCGAGTCCAGTAATTATTCACGTTTCATGTCCAGTTACGTACCTGCATAAATAATAAGTACCTTTAGAAATACCTATTGTCTGTCTTGAATTACTTTGGACACCATTTCTCTTTCTAGGTTTATTGAATTACAGTTAACTTAGAAACTAGATGATGGATGAAGGTTTATGAATGATAGATTTACAAGCGCTTAGATTTGGTCGTGTTATTGATGTAGGTAACATTTTGCTAAGACTCCGCTTTTCCATTTTATGACTAGTAAAACAAACAGGATTGAAATAAATTAAAATTTGACGGGAGTAATTATGTGGTTCTACGAATAATTATCCTCAGACAGACTTTTTTATTATAGAGCTAAACAAAGAAGACTGGGCATAAATTAAATTTCAGAGAGTGGTAATTATCTCCTCTGAGAACGAATCCTCATTGTATTACAATTTACGATCGACTACGGGTGATCTCATTAAATTGGCGTGTAGTAAAAAAAAAAAATTGCCTTAGGTACTATTTGGACACGTGATACAAAAAAACGCGTAATAAATCTCCCGAGCCGGACCGCAAAAAGCAATCCTGTTTAAATCTATAGCTAAGACTATCTGAATCATTCTAGAACGCGGTTCATGTTCTATTGTTATTTCACGGAAAATTCAGTCAGTAACGACCGCCTCTTCAATTCAGACCTTTTTCTGAAGATTATCCATTCAGAGACAAAATGTCTGACGCAGAATGAATTCCGACCCTGGATAAACGTAGCGTGACTTTCAGTAACAAGGGGCAGACAAATTACTACAATTTGAGTTATTAAAGAGGAGGGGCTACGCGAAAACAGCTCGTAATTAGGAGCGAGACAAAAACTTAAAAGATAAGTATACTAAATTATATCTAAGGAGGTTCTTTGGGCTGTTGCATTAATCGCCGTCTACTCTAGGAAACATAACCTTGGGAACAGAATTTGAAATTCAAGTTTGAAACTAACTACAACACGGGATGTTCCGTTCTACGTCCGACTGTGGTTAAAGTTAGTTACATTACAGACGTAACAAGATTAGTTTGTCCAAGTTGAAACTATGTTATTACGTGATTTTGATAACCAATTTACGTAGTAAATTACTACAAACTAGAGGGAAATTATATAGCATTAGTAAGCTAATAATACGAAGACACAAGTGACACAAACAGACAAAAACAACATGATAATGAGTATTCGGTGTAAAAAAGGGAATCACGCTACATCGATTTTTGTAGCCAATCTTCGAGTGGTAATATACATATATTTAATTAAATAAATCTAAGCTAAAACTGTTATCGTTTATCTAGACTTAAATATAAATGGAACAAAACTGTCGTAATGAAGGCGAGACACTTTGCAAAATTGTAATTTCCGCAGCAACAAGTTGTTTTTGACAGGCGTGGCGAACCAACGAGCGTGACTGCTACGCGGTTGGCAAACAGAAACAGACGATCGTCAACGTAGACAGCAGCAATAAAAGGAGATATGCAACGGTCCGGAATATGGTTTATGTGCTGACGATATAACTACGTGCGTAAAAGAAAATAATATAATACCAAACATGACTATGACGTTCGGTTAGGACTTTGTCATTTAGTTGTGGTTTTGTAATAGTATTGTGACATCATCATCACCTGGAGAAGCAAATCACTGCATTGGATTTTGGCTTAATTAATTGAAGAAAATGAAGTCTACAAAACACAAAAATAAATGCCAGCAATGTGCCAATTTCGCGATCGCCGATCCTTATTCCTCTTTAACTCTCTTAAGTTTCTATACTCTGTGGTCGTCAACCAGCTGGCTGGCTACTGCCTCCTGCTGACACTTGTACAAACAAAACGATCGGTCTCTCGGCTCTAATCAAGCGTCACTTGCTTTCACTCTCCGGACCGCGATAGGGTTCGTTTCCACGATTACAACGAGATTTCACTATCGACGCTTTCGGAAAATAAAAACAAAGCCTGACATCATGCAACAGAGAATTATTCTTCCATAAACAAATTACGTACGCCAACGCAAACATCGCATCATCTAGTTGCCAAATAGGGTGCTATTATAAACTTTAAACGAATTGAAGTAAAACTTCCGCATCTTCTAAAATTACGAAAATTTCATCACGGCCCTTACAAAACTTTTAAGGAAGAACAAAGAGCAATAAAAGCTGAATAACCAACATTGCTGGGTCAACTATTCTGCATTTCGTTTGAAATGTGTTATTAGTTTCAATTAGAGCGGTTATTTAATGGTTCTGTGTTGCACCAGGCAGGTCCTATAAGGTGTGTATTAGTTATGTCAGCAGCGCACGATGGCAGGTGGAAATGGTATGGAATTAAGGCGTGCGTGTGCGCACACGGAAAGAGCCGCGTGCCTGATCACAACGGACCGTGCGCGCTACGCTCCGCCCAAACAGCTAGACTAGGGTGCTCGTTGTATAGATTCTAATGTGGCCTAATGTTAAAATAATAACGGCTGAATGCGTTTGCATCCTTCAGCTACTCTCTGTCGTGTGTCTATCTCGTGAGAGGTACTTACACCGAAACTATCGGGACCTTTTCTATGCCTGAGAAGACTGATTAACTATAGTATATTTAGCAGCAGCATCTACAGTTTTGTGTGAACAAATATTTAGGTCACGTAACATAAGTACAATGTTTACAAGTTTGTCTTTAAGGTTTCGTTGACCCAGCGTATTGGGTTACGATGACAAGATAATAAGCCATCGGACGCTTGATAGATTCTCTTATTACAGGATAGACAAGCCGGTTATTTATGGTTTCTATGAGGTATTTTTTCTTCACATTTACGCAGATGATACCAAATACATACAATGTTTGATTTTGCCCTCTTCAATCGGGAAGAAGGGGGGGGGGGGGGGGGGGGGGCTTTTCCCAACAGTGAGACGAATTATACATACATGATATTATTATATTTAAAAGAACAAACAATATTCAGATTAATGCCATTCCATTTAGGTTTTTCTACTTCACCGTTGCAAACCCTACCAGCGAAACCGATACAAGCGCAGATACTGGGATCTATTTAAAAATCGATGAACGCGCGATTACATGCAGAGAAACCTAATGACAGGCAAGATTAATATTTTTAGAATCGATATTCAAGTTTCACAGTAGCAAAACCTACCAGAGAAAGCAATATAAACGCAGACAAGACACGCTATACAAGCAGACTTCTTGAAGTAATGCGGGAAAATTTTCCCATCTAAAATTCGCACATAACGTTTGAATTTATGATTGTTTTTTGATACGAAAACTATGCCATACTATGTCAAGTTAATTGCTCCGACTATACTTGGATCTATTTAAAAATCGATGAACGCGCGATTGCATGCCGAGACACTAGTTTACTTCCTTCGCGCGACCAGTGGTGATTACTTCTACCGTAATGTGTTAACTCTACACATGCAGCATACTAACTTATACGTGTACAATACAGTTAAGTAATTGCTTTGGTGTTAAATGCAGCTATCACCAAGAACTTCCATTGATAAACTGTGTTGCCTGGTTGCCTGGAAGATATTGCTATTGCTACATTAGCAATAAGGCCGCCAATTGTACTACTTTTCTGTTTATTTACTTAATTTGTAATTTTTGTGTTTTTGTGAAATAAAGTATATCTTTTCTATTCTATTTTTTTTTCTTTGTCAGCATAATAATAGGTATGGAATGGGGTGTAAGAGGTTTTCCCGCAGTAATAAGTGGCTAAATGATTATGTTGCTTCAGAAAAATGCAGCTTTGTAATTTAGTTTGTGAAAGTGTTTTTTTGGATTTTATTGATTTTGAGACAAACGAGAACTGTTTTTGCGATTTTAAGAATAAACTTACACGATCTATTTAAAGAGAAATATGATAAATGCTCTCATTTTGTTAAAGACTTATTGAATAAACAAAGGCAAAGGAATAATGAAATAAATGGTTTCTGAAATAATCGAGAAACTTGACGACAGCGTAAATTAATATTCTCTTTGTGATTGAAATTCAGAAAATAATGGTTTGTAATTAAAAGATAAAAGAAATAGTAATGATACCAAGACAAGGCGTAATTGGATATTCAGAAGCAATTTTTTTTAAGAGTAGTTATTTAATTTTATGGGATTAGTTTTCACTGTATTATTGCAGATGATAATGAATACTCGTTTAAATCTCTGCAACGCAGTCTATATTACAAAATTAACCTTTGAAAATTACCAAGAAGTTAAGTCGTATTTATTGTAACGAACAATACGCATCTGTCTCTCCTCATCTAGTTTAATTCAGAAAATAAACATTCTTTTTTCCGTAAATTTACATCCAACTTTATTGCCCTGCTTATTTATCTTATCGAGGGGTTATCGACTCGATGTACGATCCTATGTTTAACATGCCACCATATTATGTTATTGTTATTACAAAGCTTGACCGTTCGGTTTGAGTTAGGCAAGTCTAGATACGAGGTTTGATAAAGCACGTTCAGATCAGCTGGGCGTTCTGTGCACGTGATGCGTGTGCGCAGCTCTATGCCAAATGGAAGGGAATCTTATTATATTGTCAAGTCTATTGATTGGCGGATAATCGATTAATACACTGTCATTTAATGTGGGAAGCGTTTAATAGCAAAGGAATATTGTTAGATGTTGCAGGTAATAGTAGAGAGTAAGCTGATCATGCTGTGTAAGTAACTTTCGACTGTATTTTCGAATTTAATTGTGTCATTTTATAAACGATTTATTCTGTATTTTCGCTAGCGATAACTACCTAAATGTTTACTAATAACAAAATTTGTGCAGCTGATTGATAGAAATCGACAACTTAAAGTTTTGCATAATGTTGTAGATATTTTAACAAGTTATGAGAATTTGATTCGAGGCGTAGGTATCTTTTTGGGTCAAATTACTAAATCAATAATGCTGGGCTACCAACTGATAAGGTACCTAATTACCTATACAAAATTTCTTTTATAGAAAATATAAGTCAAGCCTTCAAGTAAATAAGACCTTCATTTGTACCTAATAAAAAGTTTTCATAAGGCTTCCACCCAAGGCTTTCTCGATAAAGTAAAATTTTATAACAGAGGAGAATAAGCAATTACCGAGCTATTTTATAATTTACTTTAGAAAACGATTCCATGAATGAAATCAACTTTTTATGCTCTGCTAAGCAAACTACGTATACGCAGAGCCACCAGCCCAAAACGATGGAAGTTTGGATTGAACTCATTTGTATTACTATGTTATGTTATGTCCAACATAAACACATTGTCTGTATGTTGGGGCACTCAGACTAAACAAAAAGTTTTATTATTACAATCAATGTAAGTGGTGTTACAATGGCAACATGTATTTTAAGTCTAGCATGTCTAGGCTAAATTAATTGTTTACATAAAATTTAAACAGGTCTGGTTTAATAGTGATAATACTAATTTACAGTGTCTAAAAATTACGCATGATATTACATAAACTACTTCTTTAATAAAAAAAACGCGTAACAATACATATAGGTTTAGTATTTGTTTTATTGATCACCAACAGAATATTATATCCATAGGAAATGTAGTCAGATATTAACAATATTCTTAAAGCTATAAAAATTAGAATGAAAATATTAACTAAATAAGAACACGCTGTATGATAATTTGAGTTGTTTGAGTGAGTCATCATTGGGTTTTCTACCAAACCGGTCGAACAAACCAATTCCATTTAAACACATAATTAGGAAGAAACAATACAAGTACCTAGTTACTCAAAATGATTACCTTACTGCGCAAGAGCATAGCTGCACATAATTTGAATTTAGAATGATGCTTCACACACACATAGAACTATAATTTGAATTTGGAATGATCGACGCAACAGCACATTATCGAATTAACGGAAATTAGACATCCGTGGGATGTCACTCCTTGTAAGGCATGGGAGATGGGAGGCTTATTTTAGCTGATTAGGTACAAGGCATAGAATAACTAATAGACCTAGCGTAGGTACAAGGCTGCGCTTTTGCGACACACGTTTAGCTTGGCACAATATAGGTAGGTACAACTTGGCACAGTGTATTAGAGTTAGTGCGCGCAAAACAAAGTCATAAGGTACTTTTTATTAACTGAAAATAAAAAGCAGCCTTAAAATATGTCGTTGACAAATAAAATGTGATTGCCTCGCTTCTACATCACAAAAATACCTACTCTTGCTAATACGAAGTCAGGTCAATGTTATTCTTATCCGGAATTCACTATCGTGACTTGTTGGTAGCTATTGTTTAGCGTTGCGCTTGCGCTGCTGATGACATTGGTCTCCTAAAACTATTGCTACTTCCACAACCATATCCACAACCCATTAAGTGTTAGTACGAGTACCTATAACTATATCAATAAGGTGGTGCTATTGTTTAAGACGTGAAGGACGCCTCAGTCAAATCGATCTTACGATTATCTAAACGCTATCCGCTAGTCCCACAAGTCATCCTTAAACCTAACAGTCTAACCATCTAACTATCATGCGTTATTGGATGCTATTGTTTCAACCCTAAGTGAGACGCCCCGTATCGGTTGTGCCTATGCTAACCAAAGTGATTTTACGATTATCCAAACCAACTTATCTTAAGCGCAGCTAAACGCTCTTCGCTAGTCCCCAACTCATCCTTAAGCCTAACAGCCTAATCATCAACTATCGTGTGTTATTGGGTGTTATTCTTTCAGCCCTAAAGACGCCCCGTGTCGGTTGTCCTATGCTATCCAAAGTGATTTTACGATTTTACAAAGAACACACCATATTTTACGCAAAAAAAAATCTTTATCTTTATCTTAAGTGCATCTAAACGCTCTTAGCTAATCCCACAACTCATCCTTAAACCTAACAGCCTAACCATCTAACTATCATGCGTTATTGGATGCTATTGTTTCAGCCGCGTGTGGGACGGCACCATCTGTTGCGCCTGCGCTGATGAATTGCAGCGAGGCGAGGCGAATTCATCACAATTAACCACGTTCGTATTGTACGCCAGTCGGAAATGCCCCGGTGCCACGTCAAATGCAATGTTGTGCATAGAGAAATTAGTATAGTGTGTGTTTGAGTTCAGTATTACAGAATAACATTAAAATATTTTTGTTGGTGGCTACATAAATTCTTATTATATAATTTGGACTATTATGGACTATTATTAACCTATACCTAGACAGAATTAGTATCCGAGAACTTTTTGATTCTTAGGATAATTTCAAACCATAAAAAAGAATTCTCCAGTTTTCAATAATACCCAATAACTCGAATAAACGTTCCAAAGGAATCTAAGTAGGTAGGTACAAATGAAGGGCACTCAATGGAAGCGAAAATTACATCAAATTACATACACGTGGCGAAAAAACCTTCGAGGAAAATCGATTCTCCGAAAGATATCGCATGTTGCGCAAATTCTTCATTCCACCGAACTTGCACAATGCCCGAAACGGTATTTGATCGAATTACATCGAACCAAGCATTGAGAATCGATTGTTTGAGTATAATGGCGTAACATGCATACTTTATCAGTGATCTTTGAAGATTCTTTTGATTTACCTGCAGTATTCGATGGTAAACATTGCTGCCTTTGAAAAAGGGCAATCAACTTATTTCTGCATTGTAATGAGTTATGTATGCACTTACTTGTACAGCGACTGACAATGGTCTTAAGTCGATGTGCAAGATTTATCGCCAAGTACTGCAACTTCTACAAAAATATCGGGTGTAAGGGACAG
Source organism: Scrobipalpa atriplicella (assembly GCA_029255725.1). Classification (NCBI taxonomy): domain Eukaryota; kingdom Metazoa; phylum Arthropoda; class Insecta; order Lepidoptera; family Gelechiidae; genus Scrobipalpa; species Scrobipalpa atriplicella. The sequence goes on along the minus strand of JARACY010004613.1, from coordinate 11,490 downwards.
CGCACCGCAAAAGTTTCCAGTATAATATTTTACTATCAAATTAATGAAGTATTTGTTCGTTATGTCATGTTATATTTCGAACTAGATTTACTTTGATGAGGTAATCGTCTAATCATACTTTCTCTCGAAGCATTATCCTATTATTTGCACCGTAACCCGCCAACCTGGTATAATTAACAAATTAATTACTTTCCTAGGCAATTACTCTACTTTACGTAAGGCTAAGAGGGCTTGGTGTAGGTCGGTATTGCGCAACTATTATCCTTGTGTACAACCGCCCTTATGTTTGGAATATAACATGCGCTATACAAGGTGTTACTGTTTAATCCATTGTTGGTTAATTAAGCAGCTTACCATCAGTAGGGAATGGTACTAATGGATGGGTAGCCGGTGGTGGTTTAACAACTAGAGTAGGTTTTGTACCTACTTTATTGCCTTGCCCCACACCGAGGCGTCACATGATGTCTGTTTGTAAGATATTTATGTGATATGCTATAAAGTAAATGAAATTGAAAACTGTATTTCGTATATGCGCGTTCTGATCAGATTGAGACCAAATTTAAATAAACAGTAGTTAGGTAACATAAAAGGACATTTCACACGGTATGCATTTATCGTAAAAGCCAAGGCTTAATATCTTCAAATAAAGTTCAAACTATATTTTAAAATTTAAAGCCTTGGCTTTTTGTGTTTAAATACTTTTTGTAAAGTTATTTAAAGGATCAGGACTGAGTTGCTTTACCCGATTCTTCCTATAAACCGTTTCTAAACATAATAATATTGGATCACTTCAAAAAGCAGCCACCCTGTACAATCCCAGGTGGTTATTACTATCTGTGGCAAGCAGAATCGATTATCTGGAAAGTTCCGAGTAACTCGGGTTATGCAGATCGCAGATTGGTCGCTGCTTCCGATAACCACCTGTATAGTTACCGGCTACCGGCAGACTTCTTGAGGTAGAACAGAGTTTGCCCATCATAATACACTTAAACGCTTGAATTTAAGATTGAATTTTCGATGCGCGGACTGGACCATTCTATGTCAAGTCGATTGCCGGGAACTATATAAACTGTTACACGGAATAATTGCTGTTATTATTTAAACCATCAATTTATCAACACGAGCAATACGGCCAACAGCAGTTTTATTCATGCGGCCGCATAACTGGCTACAATTTATTTCTATTATACTTCTTCGATCATGTGGATATTCTGGTTACAATGTTTGTAAACTGCCTAATAAGCCTCTGACCTAGTTTAGTAACGACCAATAGCGCAGATAGATTAATTTATTTAATGAAGATGTAAAGATTAAATAGGTAAGTAGTTAGGGCTAATCTCCTAAACTACTAGATGCATAAAACTAAAATATAGACAGCTAATGGATGAGGCAGCTATTGTTTGCCGCAGGAAAACATTTTTTCACTCACTACTGGTGAAACTATTAAATGAATAAAATTGCAATTTCTATTGTATAAACTGCTTATAAATGACCAGTTTAAATTGTTATCGCAGTCGTTCTAAAGTAGGACCAAGGGCGCGGCGAATCACTGCTATAATAATACGGTACGTACAATCAGTTACAGATGTGGAACTATAAAGAAGCTCTATCATTACTGTAACATAATTGTTCTGTGGTCGATTGTACTTTTAAGAAAAATACTACAGCTAGATGAGGTTTTCCGTGGGCAATAGGTATTTTCACTCAGTAAAAAGTAACATTATGGTTTTGAAATTTTTATCAAAATCATTTCAGCTATTTTGGCATGAAAATGTAACAATAGATTAGACTTCATTCTACCTTTATAATACTAGTATGAATGGACACGATGGAGATGAAGAGATTGTGTGAATCTATGTAGTTAACAGTTCAATTAACATGATAAATGCAACGGGGACTTGTTTGTAAACAAGTTAGTAACGTGTTTCTAATGTCTTAGAAAAACGGATGAGTCATAGATAGTAATAGTAGTCATAATCTTACAACTCGCGACATTGAGCTGTTTCTGGGGTATTTCCTTAAACAGACATCAAGGTGAAAGTATACGTAGGTATAGTATCATAATACACGTAATTTTATAAACTAAGATTTACCTAATGTCATGTAAGATTTTGCGCGTATCAGATAAATTTGCAAAGCGAAAAGTGGCCTATGACACTTCTTGAGCAAAACCTCATCGATCAATTTCTCCGTTTCATAGAAATTACAAACAAACAAACACACTTTCACATCGTTAGTTAGGCAAGAAACATTCATAACTAGCATGAAGAACTGACTCATTTTTAGCATAAGTTGGCCTACATTTAGCAACGGTTCGTCCAAACACTTCAGTAATTCCGGTAAGTAATTTTTGCTCGCCTATGCATACGGGCATACCATACAACTTGGCGAATACGGGGTGTAAAAAAGTACGAAGTATGTACCTTTAAACCACATGCTCTACTAATGATGAAACCAAACAACTTACCTAATAAACAATAATTTTAACACAAAGAAAAATACTCCGTAAAAAAAAGTGTGTGAAGTCGACCAATCTATACTGGGCCCACGTCGTCGACTAAGGTCCGATCGCCCTAAATTTAGGATAGGCTTGTGCCTCTTGGTGTGGACGTATATGAGCTGATGGTGATGTACTAAAATCTTCGTCTTTTGTATGGAGGAGGCGATTTTTTTTTCAAGCTACTATGTTTGTGCTTAGGGAAAGTAGTTTATTTTCAATATTAGAACAAGGAACGCAGTTTTTTTCATACTCTGTATACCGCACAAGTTGGCGAATATAAATTGTTGCAATTACAACATTATTCGAGGTTGGTGCGCATTGGGGCTGGCTGGGCTAACATCCGGCCAGTAAATATCGCTGTTGTAGATGTGTTTATCTTGGTAATTATGGAGTAAAGGATGCGGAAAGTATCGGCTAGGGCCCGGTTTGCAAGTAAGAAAGTTGTCGTTTGTTTATTGTGGGCGGGCCGGGTGTGACACTGATAAAATGATAAGTATTCATCTTAGTGTATGCCAGCGCCCTGTTCCAGGGTAGGCTCGTTCGTGCCTTTCGGTGGGGTCGTATAGCTGACGCTGACGATGATGCCAGTGTAAACAAATGTAGGGTCACTTCTTGGTCTATTTATTATGGCACAGATTATTTATAAGACTTACGGGTACGCTCGTGATAGTCAACATCCTTTATTTATAAGTTATGTAAATAGGTCGAAAAATTATAAGGTCTACTGGGCTCAAACATTTTTATTTCGACTCATACTCTCTTTGGAAAAGTTATTTGTAATCAAATCACACACACGGCGACCCTGATGTACTATCGATTACCTACTCCCTTGATAAAAAGAAACTCTATTAAAACAGACTATTATAATTACAACCCTGCTTGTATAACGATAATGTATAGTCTACGTATTTTCCAGAATTATTAATAAAGCTACATTTTCCTGTAGAAATGTTATGACGGATGAGGAAACCATTTGACAGGGCCTGCTCCAAGTAAATGGCTGCATCCTGGGCGGATATAGGTGACACGATAAAATTACAATTTGTGTTTAAACTCGCTTTGCTACACATATTAAACACAGTTTCTGTTAGAACTATGAAATTCAGAAAACTTATCGAACCATATACATAACAGGTAGAGGAAGGAACTCTAAAAAATCAACAAGCCCATAAGTTTCTGATAAAATTTAAAGATTTACCGTTCAATGAATCTAATAAATCGACAATATAAGCTACAGATAGAAAAGGAAAGGATAAGTAAAAACATAATATAGAAATAAAGCAATCACAGTGAGAGTAAAGTGGCAAATAAGGAAGTTGTGCCTACATGACATGTCGTTCATCTGGTCACAGACTAGATCTGGTTTCTTAAACTGCTTTAAGAAATCAGATCTTATCTGGCACATTCGAATGGCGTTGAATAAGTTAACAAAAAGGTAAAAGTAGAAATTGATCATAAAGGAAATTATTCTAATCTACCTAGTTAACCTATATTTCATTAGTAGGTATGGTATGGATGAATCAAAATATGCCTTCAGGGCGAGGTCGTCCAATATATTATAATGACAATGGTATCATAATGTACCCTATGGAAAACTGTGTCAGCTCTTTTATTTACCTACGGCGATAGGTATTCTCCTGGGTAATGAAAGGTAGAAGATATGGCTCTTCCGGCAACTTACCTGAAACAATAAAAAATAAATAAGGTTTGACTAATTTGGTCATTCATAGTTTAAACATAAGAAGAAAGTCTAAATCTCAATGAGAGATTTTAAAAATGATTTGTTTTATTTAGATGCAAGACCAAAAAATCTAGTCATACCGATAGTTATGACAATAGCTTTTACTAATGGCATAAATCATAGAGTATTATTACTATTTCTTACTGAGAATACTATCTCTAGTTTATGAGTAAGTAGTATAAGAAGAGACCAGAAGTGAATTTATGGATAGTAAAACATAAACATCTACGTATCTTTAATAAATCTGAATTCAAATAAAATATTTTACGTATAAAGGCTATTACTTTCATTTTCTGAAAGTGAAAATTTAGTCATGAATTTATCAAGGGAATTCAAAGAAGTCTGTCTACATTTAGACGTAACTATTCCCATTGTTATAATAAATATCAGGTCTGTGTTTCTGTCCATTCAAGTTTAACAACTTGTACCACTTCATATTCGAATAAGTACATAATTTAAAAATGGCCACTCAGATTCGAACCGGCAATATTTTTAAAAGCCAATCATTTAACAAACATACCGGATGTCCGACTAATACACTTAATAGAATCTGAATTGATCATTAGCACGGATTTTAAAGATAACTGTTTCGTCAGTTTTTATCTCATTCGCTCATTTTAGTTACTTAATAGCTGTCAGCTTTAATTCAGCTGATCGGTTACATTATGACCATGCTATGAATGAACGTCCGTGGGGGCGCTGCAATGTATGGAGAACTGTTAATAAGGGTTCCTAGTTGAATACGGAACCCTAAAAATTGCGTTAGTTCCTTCTTCTTCTTTCCTGTGGGTTTCGAGTCGATCGACTAGGTGAACCCTGGTGTCAGAGCTTTTAAACCGCCGAATAGCACAGCTATATAGGCCTCTGACATGGTTTTCTGTAACGACAACTATCATAGACAGCGACCGGGACTGACGGCTTAACGTGCCCTCCGAAGCACGATTTTTTTTTCGGACAACCTGCAATGTCCTAACTAAACTGGGGAAAAGCCCATGGCTCAGACCACAAGACCACAGAGGCTGTTAGTGCCTTTTTTCGTCACGTTCAAATAAAGCCTTGTTGTATTGTATTTACAGCTGTAAAGACCATTAAAATGGTGTCGACTGATTCCATCTAATCGGCCCGGGAGTGCGTTAATACATTTCGCTCAAGCAACATTAAATTATGACAGACTAACTTTCTAGATACAAATCAACGGAATGTAAATTACGAGCCACCAGTGTTATCTGCTTACGCACTACCACTGAATATACAAGGTGTTAATTTAATTTGTGTAAGACAGCCTAGGGGGCGTTTCGGTAACGACAAAAACACATAAGAAAATTAAAAATGCTCAACCCGTAGCGGTAGGCGGTGATAGGTATGATAGCGCGCGGAAGGATGATAAAACATTTTCGATTTTTTTAAATATTATTTGACTTTTTCAAATATTTTATCATATTCCTCATAACTATGGCACGCAATTTAAAACACCCTGTATAGTAGTACTATAGCGTAACATAGCGTGGCACTACTATAAACGCAACTGTAGCACAAGCGTCGCAAGCGCAGCCGTACGCGTGTGTAATAAACATTGCGGGTGAAAATTATCGCATCGTGAATCACTCATTAGAATCGGACAAGAACAATTGAGCGAAGGAATGCCGATAGCCTTTGCCTTTATACCTACTTACTTCTATTATCAACACATATTCTCTAGTAGTCTATTAAATACTAGCTTTCCGCCCCGCGGTTTCACCCGCAGCCAAGAGTTTTCCCGTGGGATTGAGTTCCCGCGCTGTTCCTACCTTTAAAATGGACGGAATTTCAATACAAACTTCCATCCCCTATTTAACGCCCTTAGGGGTGGAAAATACAAAAACGCTGAAAAACGTGTTCATTATTTTTTAATCTTTAGCCCAAAAACAAAATTGGAAGATCCTGCCATCAAAATTGACGGAATTTCCATACAAACTCTCATCCCCTATTTAACCCTCTTAGGGGTGAAAAATACAAAAATGCTGAAACACGTATAAATTATTTTTTAATCATTAGCCTAAATACAAAATTTGAAGATCATACCTTCAAAATTGACGGACTTTCATACAAACTTCAACCCCCCTTTTTACCCGTTTAGGGAGGGAAAATCCGGAAATCCTTTCTTAGTGGGAGGTTACGTTATAAGAGGAACTTGCTCTCTAAGTTTAACGATTCCAGCTTTAGTAGTTTAGGCTCTGCGTTGATGAATCAGTCAGTCAGTCAGTCAGTAAGGACAAACGATTTTATAAGTTTAGATTTTACTAATACTTTGATTGTTTAATTTTAGTTTACGCATGGCTTGTGCAAATTATGTAATTAATTAGATATGGACGAAGAGTTGGTTTCTACCATGTTTACGTCTTTGAAAAGTAGTTGTTTTACTGCTTCCGTTGTAAAAGGGAAGTAGTACGTAAGTACAACGTAGTATGTACCTATATCTGATTCTTAAATCGATATTGAAATTTCTTAATAATAACATAAGAACCTACTTTTCTTGTTACTGTCATGGTCTATTACTGTGTTAACCTTAAAATTGAAAATAAGAAAATATTGGCCCCACTAAGGCCACCATGCCGACTTCACTTTCAGTACTTATGTAAATTTTGCTTTAAAATCAGTACCTTCCGGTGTTACCTGTAAATTATTTCCTACAATTACACAAATATTGGAAACTGGTATGACGACAAGAAAACGTCGACAGCAATTAACACCACGCGACTGTCTGACATCAAATGATTAATCAAAAATATGGTCGAATTATAACGTTTTACGTTGTACGTAGGCGATTGGTAAAAGCAAGCCACGGTTTTCATTACCTATTCTTCAGAAATCAAAAATTCTTGTTCCAATATTTAACTAGGTATTCCTGTGCTATGCGGTTCCTTTTCAAAATTACACCTCTTAACTTTTAAATGTTTAGTTTTTCTTATTTTTTTACCGCTTCAATTCGCTTAAGTTCACTAACAAAGCATATAGGGCAAAAAATTACCATCATGTTGTTAGTTCACATCGGAGCAACTACTAGAAATGCACTAAATACGCATTCCTGACCGCCGCAGCGTGACGACACGGTGAACTGAGCTGCGCCCGCGCAACGGTCGTTCTGCGCACGCGCGCACACCGGTACTAAGCAACCATACAATACAAACAAACGTCCTAAGTAGTTAGACGTTATTCGGTCGCTGTTTAAATTATTATTCGTACTGTACTGTTGAACTTGAATAGAGTTGTGATTTTTGTAGGCTAACGATGCAACGAACCAGTACAAATAAACGCTGTTATTTGGTCGCTGTCGAAAGCATGGGTCGAAAGTATAGTCGCATCGATAACTTATTAATGCACCCCCAAATGGGGTTGTGATTTCTGCGGCTGTAGAGGACACACTTGGTGTGATTGGTAAGACAATACTAAATCCCTACAATAAGATTTAGTATCGTCAACACAAATCGTCAAGGATCTAGTTACTGGGTTTGCTAGTTTCAAATTACCCGTTACATGTCTTATATGAACTGAACTGCAAAAGAACTTGTATGATCATTACTTCCTTCTTAAATTTAAGAGCAGCGCTCTTGTCGGTGGAGCATTCGCCATCGCTCATTAATCATAATCAATAATCAAATCACCTATCAGAAGCCAGTAAAACAATATTACTTAAAAATAACACAAAATTGTATGTACATTTGAACCATTTCGACAAGCAAGAAGAAGAACATTATAAGCAAAACTAGCTCTACAACAGAAATACAATATTTTCTAAGGCACTAGAACAAGACAATCACTGGCTGAATGAATTTAAATAAAACCCGATTCGATTCCATTTTTAAAACACTATACGGCTCAGTTCACCGTGTCGTCACGCCGGAGCGAGTAAGAATGCGTTTTTAGCGCATTTCTACGAGTACGCAGCGTCGCGTCGCCTGCGCAGCGTGTGCCGCACGTAGTTTGAAAGTTATCTGCTAATGAACAGTATTTAGGCTGGCATTTCGTATAAATGCTTCATGAGGCAACCGCCTGTGATCCAGAATATTCTCACAGAATACCTAACTACCTCTGTTTGAAATCAAATCTAGTTGAAAAACCTCTTATGCCGAGAAGTGATTACGGGTAAGTATAGAAAAGTCGTAAAGATAAGGAATGAATGAAATAACTGTGGCCCAAATAAGCGTAGAGTGGAAAGAATAGAATTGGTACTTTCAGTGCCGGTATATGACCTTAAAGAGATGTAAACAATGTTAATAAAACTGTAGATTTATGTATTCGAGACAGTTGCTGACCGCACCGAGACGGTGGTTTAAAAAACCTACGCTGGTCTATAAAAGTTTGTAGCCCTATTACGGTAACCAAGAGCATGTTATTTGAGGCATTTTAGTATGTGCACCGCGTATCCACGGGCAACCAAAGCTATGTTTAAACGCGTGTTTCGTTGACCACGGGAAGTAGTTAGCAGCTAATACCTGAACTAATTTCTAGCACAAATTAAGGAAACGAACAACGTAATAGCGTTACTCAAGAAGCAGATTGCGATCGGTGCAACGCAGCATCTGGCCGGTGTGAAACCCGGATTTATTATGGCCGTACACTTGTGCTGCGTGAAACTGATCGAACGTGTGATTAGTTTGTGCAAACGAACGGAACGGTCTAGAAATTGTTTCAATTTAATTTGAGTTTCTTTACCCTCACGTACGGATTCATTTCACCCCCACTTACACATACGTAGGTTTCCTTATTGGATTTGTTGACTGGCTTTTACCACAAACATACTTAATTTTTTCATCTTAGTTCTTCTGCATCGTTGAAATATTCTTGTTAAGTCTCGAATTCTGCTGTCAATCTCAAATCTATGTTAATACTGCTTGTGTCGTAAATGTTCATGGCTTCAAATAAATCTGTCATTGTTAATTTCGGTCACAATAAGAATAGGCTGTAACAATTTAGTTTAGAGAACCGTTCTCTTTATTAAAATAACGTACTTAGTGGTTTACCAAAATTTCAATTATTTTAGCGATCAATATTTGAAAGCAATTGCATTATTTACCGCTGAACACTGAACCAAAACCGAGGCCATTGGTAATGTTTCAAAGTTGATCCCGTCAATCTCTCTAGTCTCTACGAGTGTATCACTTCACTTCACACCACAAACACTCCAAAGAAATTAAAGAACCCCAGCTAATTCTCAGCGACCGCATCTTTGACAGTTGCCACTTTGCCTGGCACGGCCCAGCTGCCAGCTGCTCTCACGGAGCAATTGCTATAATTGCCGTTGGGCGGTGAACGACTGGCGAGAGACGATGAACTGGCGCCTAGTTGCATGAATCATTCATGGCCCTACTTAGCATGCTGAGCACTGTCGTGACGTCACAGCGATGAGCAAGGCATCACTGTTGTGCTATCTGTTTTGTTAGAGTTGATTTGATTTTCTATAGTAGATATGTGGCATGCTTACAAGATCTGTTGTTCTGACATCACTTGACGTCACTTTAATTCTTTAATTTTGTTCATTTATGTTGCAACTTGTAAGTTACAAGTAAAAGATTTGCGTGTACCGAACACTTCAGAGGTTTCTTTGACGCGTCAACTGACCTTTTTGACGTCACGCATTACGATTTACGTTCGGAGATCCCGTTTCCTTTGGAGATACGTCATAATATGTGCCAATCCATGACATAGTAAAGATGTTGCACGTTATTCTGACACCATAGTAAGTACGAACAGTTGGTAGTATTCTTTTATTGCCACAACGATGAGTCATGCCATAATAGAGTTAATGTAATTTTATTAGTACCTACAAGTTACGATGTCTATAAAATATGTCACGAGCAATGTCGTCTACGTATACGAGTAATCGTAATCAAGTGACGAAGAAAATTTACTGACGTAAGACTCTTTGACTTTGATTATCGACTCGAATGCAATTTATCTTGAACTATAAAAGTCAGTAAGCCAGATATCCGTTTATTGCTGATTCTGGTGTGTAACAAATGACGTAGCTTCATAATCCTGTAGCGGATGAAATATATCTGCAATAAGTTATGTATGCGCTTAATCCTCTGTATCTTGATTTACATTTATCTCAATTATAATATTTTTTGTTTGTTTGTTTCGGCTTATCTTTAACAATCACGGATTTATCTGTGGTCGAAAATTTCTTGTTTTTTTTGCTGTTTTTAATCCAACTAGAATTTTATGTAGTAGGTTCATCGGGGCGTACGTTGACTCGTCAACCCACTCGATAGGGGTTCAAGTATTACGTAAGCAGATTTTTTACAATTATTAACCCACCCCTCTTTAGAGTAGAGTAGTTTAGATTTAGAAATAATATTTACTGAGTTTTCCCTGCAGTGGGACACCACAGGCTCATAAATAAAATTTCTATTTTTGCCGGTATCAGATAAATATCTTTTGAAGATTCACAGAGCGTATTATTTACAGAGATTTTTGCTAAATATAGAAAGATTGATGTTTGGACACTAACTTTGTATTCTGTGCATTTGTGCAAGACCCCACGCAAGATTTGATACTTTTAAGTCCTCAAGCTGACACGAATACCCGACGGAAAAGGCAGTAGGGTGGCCTCATTAGTTCCGTTAAGGGACTCTAAGCGTGTCACCGAGACGTTGTTGGTTCCATCTAGAGATTATAGAGACAGAGATTAACGCGAACCATGCGACAAGGAAACAAATCATGGCAGGAGATTTATGGTGTTGTGATTTCTAGTTAGATTTCCACTGTAATTATAACAAAACTGCAAAACTCAGTAAATATTATTTCTAAATCTAAACTACTCTACTCTAAAGAGGGGTGGGTTAATAATTGTAAAAAATCTGCTTACGTAATACTTGAACCCCTATCGAGTGGGTTGACGAGTCAACGTACGCCCCGATGAACCTACTACATAAAATTCTAGTTGGATTAAAAACAGCAAAAAAAACAAGAAATTTTCGACCACAGATAAATCCGTGATTGTTAAAGATAAGCCGAAACAAACAAACAAAAAATATTATAATTGAGATAAATGTAAATCAAGATACAGAGGATTAAGCGCATACATAACTTATTGCAGATATATTTCATCCGCTACAGGATTATGAAGCTACGTCATTTGTTACACACCAGAATCAGCAATAAACGGATATCTGGCTTACTGACTTTTATAGTTCAAGATAAATTGCATTCGAGTCGATAATCAAAGTCAAAGAGTCTTACGTCAGTAAATTTTCTTCGTCACTTGATT